>JAWPHD010003659.1:0-210315 GCA_037043455.1 Cyrtodaria siliqua
TTTTAGGTCCCCATACCCTATATATCATAGTCTTATACCATCTTTAGTCTATAACCTTACATTGTATGATACGTACCCTTTATATCCTTACGTATTAGGTCCCCATACCCTATATATCATAGTTTTATATCCTCTGTAGTCTATAACCTTACACTGTATGATACGTACCCTTTATCTCCTTACGTTTTTAGGTCCCCATACCCCTATATATCATAGTCTTATATCCTCTGTAGTCTATAACCTTACACTGTATGATACGTACCCTTTATATCCTTACGTATTAGGTCCCCATACCCTATATATCATAGTCTTATACCCTCTGTAGTCTATACCTTACATTGTATGATACGTACCCTTTATATCCTTACGTATTATGTCCCCATACCCTATATATCATAGTCTTATATCCTCTGTAGTCTATAAACTTACATTGTATGATATGTACCCTTTATATCCTTACGTATTAGGTCCCCATACCCTATATATCATAGTCTTATATCCTCTGTAGTCTATAACCTTACATTGTATGATACGTACCCTTTATATCCTTACGTTTTAGGTCCCGATACCCTATATATCATAGTCTTATACCCTCTGTAGTCTATAACCTTACATTGTATGATACGTACCCTTTATATCCTTACGTATTAGGTCCCCATACCCTTTATACCCTCTATATATCCGTACATGGTTGTTCCCATATCCTATATATCCGTACATGGTATGTTCCCATATCCTATATATCCGTACATGGTATGTTCCCATATCCCTATATACCGTACATGGTATGTTCCCATATCCTATATATCTTGACATATTATGTCCCAGCGACCTTTCATATTCTTACATTGTATTTTCCCGTACCGTCTGTATCTGCCCATACCCTATATGTCCTTACATATTATGTCCCCATACCCTATATATTGTTATGAGAGGTCACTAAACTACTTACTCATCATCTAATGTCATAGAATCGACTTTTCACTTTTATAAGAGCACCTGCCATTGTTTTAGCAGCCATTGTTGTTGGTGGTGGTGTTGCATTGCACTATGGGATGATGCTGCCTAGATGTATGCCATCTGTAAACTTTGAAAAAAAGATCTGTGGTTAAAAAAAAAGTTAATATCTACCCTGAATATGTATTCTGTTGTGATTCAAAGGTATCAGCCTGTAAATTGATGTTTATGCTATAAATCTACTATGTTAGTTTACATAGTTTAATTCGGAAATCATTATTTCTATGTTGTTAAAGTTAAGGGTTATCTTGCTAAGTAAGTTGTGAGTACCCCGCATTTTTCGGGACAACCTTCCCGACGTCTTTTGTAGGAATCTTCCCAAAACTAATGTTGCGGGTTTCCATTGTTGTTAGTTGTGGGATATGGGGTATTAATAGTCCCCCATAAACTTTTATCTGGGACTCCTTGAATTTCCTTTTTAGGTAAAACCTTAGTATTCTGTTTGTTTTATTCTGTTAATTTAATCCTCCCATGTAATGGAAGCATATTTCAATATTGGACGCATATAAGACAAGTATATGTGATTAAGTGTTTTTCGAGCTACTTTATACTGGCATTCGCATTCCACCAAGCACCTTTAAAGCAGACGCAATAATAGTGCTAATGTGTTCGTGCCATTTTCCAGTATTACTTGATGTTACTCCTATATGTTTGTGGTAGTCAACAAAAGTTAGCGGAACATTGTCTAGATATAAAGTTGGACGACGATCATTATTAATTAAAGAAAAGAACAGTACTTCTGTGATTGTACAAGCCATTGTTTTACCTATTCCGTAATTATTAATAAATCATGAATAAGGATTCCTTCCATGTCGTGTATACTACACGTTGAGACTGAGAGCGAACTATCGTCAACAAATAAACGAGTTATACTCATCTTACTTTCGGCAATATATTATCATTTACATATATGTAACATAAAAGAGGGCCCAATACAGAGCCTTATGGCTCGTACTCTCTATAAACGTATATAGTATATCCCCATACCATATACATACATAATATGTCCCCGGACTCTCTATAAACATATATTATATCCCCGCATACCCCTATTACCATCCCTACAGAATATGTCCCCGTACTCTTTATAAACGTATATATTATATCCCCATACCCTATACATTCCTATATTATATGTCCCCGTACTCTCTATAAACGTATATAATATATCCCCATACCATATACATCTCTACATAATATGTCCCCCGTACTCTCTATAAACGTATATGTTATATCCCCATACCATATACATCACTACATAATATGCCCCCGGACGCTCTATAAACATATAGTATATCCCCATACCCTATACATCCCTACAGAATATGTTCCCGTACTCTCTACAAACGTATATATTATATCCCCATACCATATACATCCCTACATAATATGTCCCCGTACTCTCTATAAACGTTCCTACATTATAGGTCCCCGTACTCTCTGTAAATGTAGATATTATATCCCCATACCATAAACATCCCTACATAATATGTCCCCGTACCCTCTATAAATGTTCCTACATTATATGTCCCCGTACTCTCTATAAACGTATATATTATATCCCCCATACCCTATACATCCCTACAGAATATGTACCCGTACTCTCTATAAACGTATATGTTATATCCCCATACCATATACATCACTACATAATATGTCCCCGGACTCTCTATAAACATATAGTATATCCCATACCCTATACATCCCTACAGAATATGTTCCCCGTACTCTCTATAAACGTATATATTATATCCCCATACCATATACATCCCTACAGAATATGTCCCCGTACTCTCTATAAACGTTCCTACATTATATGTCCCCGTACTCTCTGTAAATGTAGATATTATATCCCCATACCATAAACATCCCTACATAATATGTGCCCGTACCCTCTATAAACGTTCCTACATTATATGTCCCCGTACTCTCTATAAACGTATATATTATATCCCCCATACCCTATACATCCCTACAGAATATGTACCCGTACTCTCTATAAACGTATATATTATATCCCCATACCATATACATCCCTACAGAATATGTTCCCGTACTCTCTATAAACGTATATATTATATCCCCATACCATATACATCCCTACATAATATGTCCCCGGACTCTCTATAAACATATATTATATCCCCATACCTATACATCCCTACATAATATGTCCCCGTACTCTCTATAAAGGTATATATTATATATCCCATACCCTATACATTCCTACATTATATGTCCCCGTACTCTCTATAAACGTATATATTATATCCCCATACCCTATACATCCCTACAGAATATGTACCCGTACTCTCTATAAAAGTATATATTATATCCCCATACCATATACATCCCTACATAATATGTCCCCGGACTCTCTATAAACATATATTATATCCCCATACCCTATACATCCCTACAGAATATGTCCCCGTACTCTCTATAAACGTATATATTATATCCCCATACCCTATACATCCCTACAGAATATTTCCCCGTATTCTCTATAAACGTATATATAATATCCCCATACCATATACATCCCTACATAAAATGTCCTTGGACTCTCTATAAACATATATTATACCCCCATACCATATACATCCCTACATAATATGTCCCCGGACTCTCTATAAACATATATTATACCCCATACCATATACATCCCTACATAATATGTCCCCGGACTCTCTATAAACATATATTATATCCCCATACCCTATACATCCCTACAGAATATGTCCCCGTACTCTCTATAAACGTATATATTATATCCCCATACCATATACATCCCTACATAATATGTCCCCGTACTCTCTGTAAACATATATTATACCCCCATACCATATACATCCCTACATAATATGTCCCCAGACTCTCTATAAACATATATTATACTTCCATACCATATACATCCCTACATAATATGTCCCCGGACTCTCTATAAACATATATTATACCCGCATACCATATACATCCCTACGTAATATGTCCCCGGACTCTCTAAAAACATATATTATATCCCCATACCCTATACATCCCTACAGAATATGTCTCCGTACTCTCTATAAACGTATATATTATATCCCCATACCATATACATCCCTACATAAAATGTCCTTGGACTCTCTATAAACATATAGTATACCCCCATACCCTATACATCCCTACATAATATGTACCCGTACTCTCTATAAACATATATTTTACCCCCATACCATATACATCCCTACATAATATGTCCCCGGACTCTCTATAAACATATATTATACCCCCATACCATATACATCCCTACATAATATGTCCCCGGACTCTCTATAAACATATATTATATCCCCATACCCTATACATCCCTACAGAATATGTCCCCGTACTCTCTATAAACGTATGTATTATATCCCCATACCATATACATCCCTACATAAAATGTCCTTGGACTCTCTATAAACATATATTATATCCCCATACCATATACATTCCTACATTATATGTCCCCGTACTCTCTATAAACGTATATTATATCCCCATACCATATACATCCCTACATAATATGTTCCCGTACTCTCTATAAACGTATATATTATACCCCCATACCATATACATCCCTACATAATATGTTCCCGTACTCTCTATAAACGTATATGTTATATCCCCATACCCTATACATCCCTACATAATATGTTCCCGTACTCTCTATAAACATATATTATACCCCATACCATATACATCCCTACATAACATGTCCCCGTTCTCTCTATAAACATATAGTATACCCCCATACCCAATACATCCTTACGCAATATGTCCCCATACTCTCTTTATATACTTTCGTATATAATATGCCCATGTACCCTTCATATTATGTCGCCATACCCTATATATGTCGCCATACCCTAGATATGTCGCCATACCCTCTATATGTCGCCATACCCTATATATGTCGTCATACCCTCTATATGTCGCCATACCCTATATATGTCGCCATACCCTCTATATGTCGCCATACCCTATATATGTCGTCATACCCTCTATATTTCGCCATACCCTATATATGTCGCCATACCCTCTATATGTCGCCATACCCTATATATGTCGCCATACCCTCTATATGTCGTCATACCCTATATATGTCGCCATACCCTCTATATATTTAGATATTATATCTACATACCCTATATATCGTTTAATACACAATATTCCCTGTACCTTTATTATGTCCCGTACCTTCTATACCTCCAAAAAAAGAAGGTAAACACGTAGCAGTTGCCCATTTATATCATAATCTGCTAGTTTACGAATAATAAGGTCGTATCTACCAGTTAAGAACCAACTTTGTAATATACCACTTACAACATTGTATGATTATAGCCTTGTAGTTAGACATTTTTTGCAAAAAAAATGGCACATCTGCTTTCACTTACCGCACAAAGTGATATGAGGACGGGTACCAAACTGGCAGCTGAGCAATCGTGTACCGTGTATTTTTTTGCAACTTACGACCTTATAATTCTAGACCGTCGAAGTATCGTTTTTCAGTGAGATTTTGCCTTGGGATTTTTGCATTGACTACCCTTAGCTTAACATATAATAATACACTACATTGTATGTATGCCTACAGATAATTTCTTCCTCAGTGAGAAGTCTAGGGATGACCTCTATTGTCTGAGTTACCTTATTTATTTACTTTAAAAGATAAACCTTTAAAAAAAAATCTGCTCGCTAAAATGCTTAGTGCAAAACAGCGAGGATAAATAAACGCTTATACGCACGCACCTTTAAATAAAAAAAGCTAGAAAAAAAGCTATTCTTTATAGCTTTTTTTTAAATAGCTTTAGCTATTATCTTTAGCTTTTTTCAAAAAGATATTCTTTTTAGCTTTTTTTCTACCTTTTTTTTTCAAGTTTTATCTTTTAAATTATAAATAATATATCTTTTAAAGTAAATTATTTTGAATAATGAAATATAAATAATAATAATAATAAAAAGTTCAAAGGTGTGATAATTGCCGTTGTTATATATATCATATGGTATTCCTGTCAAAAATGTCTAATTACATTTTTACAAAAATGGAATAGTTCAACAGTTGCAAAATGAAACGGTGAAAAAATAGCTTATATCATACAGATGTAGTTGTTTTAGTTATTGTTGTTTTTATCAGAGCTCTATATGACATTTTCGTCCCAGTTTTTATCAATTAAAATTAGTTTATATGCAACTTCGTTCGACATGTTCTCATGTGCAACTTCGTTCGACATGTTCTGAAAAATAAATATCTCCCATCCGAGCGATAATTGATATGATACACAGAAGCATATAACCTTCTAGAACTGTTCCAATATGCTTCGCTCTACACGTTTAGTTTGTATATTAAGCAATAACACCAATAAACAAGCAGACGGTATTGCAATTTGCGCGTTCTTTCACTCTGTGTTTTCCACAATCCCCATTGGCTTCTTCGTAATCTGTATATGGAAACGACCTCCGCACGCGCAGGTCACGAAGTCCGTACCTCGTTCTGAGATTGAGTTACAAATATGGCAAACCGTAGAGCAAGATAGTGTTTCTCCTGCTTCTACTACTGCCTCTCTTACCTGTATGTCGAATTTTGCTGTTCCAATAATAGAACATGGGTTTGGTGATTGTGTAGTTTCTATGCTCTCGATGGCTTCCTAGATCATCTTGAGTCTCTTGCCGGTCGTATGTGTTAGATTCTCGGAAACGACATCGTTCCGTCACTTTATGGAAATAGTTTACACCTGTGTATAGGTAAGGTGGCATGTCGTTTATGATAGATGTGACATGTGAACATAATAGTTTCTTAATTTTAATTTAAATTGAATTGGATTAAAGAGTACATGTATGTTCAGTATTTACAGGCGATTTATGTATAATATAGGGTTACAGGAGGCACGTCATTACGCCTGTACAGCTGGGGGAATAAAAAGTCGAGTGCCGTGATTCCTGCTACTTGAATGTATCAGGCTTTTCATAATGATTTTAATATTAAACAAAGGTGTTCGAACTGTTTAACTCTCAGTAACGGCCAATATGCGTTGACACTGTCGCCATTTTGTTGGTCGGCGGTTTAAACGGTCACGTGATATATGACACAATGGTGGCACATACATTGTCATTTTTGTTTTTGTTTTAGCAGTTTTGTATATATGATAACGATTGATTATACTAATTACTGTGCACGTTAGAAGTAAAAACAAAAATATACACTGTCGTGTATATGCTATTTTAATTCAAGTGTTGGGTTTTCTAATGAGATTTGCATTTAATTATATATATATGTAACCCATATATGCATAACAACACCTGTATTATAACGATACAATAAGTGTAGTATTTCCCTCAGAAAATCTCATTCACATTCTTAATTGATTGTTCATGCATTCCACGTGAAAACTGTCTGTTATGATGGTTTGCCAATCTGAACATAAAACCTGTGCGGTAATGATATCCACTAACATTATGGGCTTGAAGCAATAAGTAAGCTAGTCGAGGTGCCTTTGTCTTTATCATAATTACTTTACCTCTGTTCATTGATGCAACAGAACAAACAATAAACGTGTGTTTTAAATGTGACTAAAGGCGTATTTTTATGCATGATACACTCTTAACTGTCATTTAACTGTATATAAAATAGTCATTATTCCATGCTGTGAAACATAGATCTACATACACCTGTATATCCATGTGTGAAATCATTATATAGGAACTGATAGTTATAAAATAACAGAGTTTCAATCAACTGAGTAATACGTTGTTAAACAGAACGTTTGTGACTGCCATGAATATCAATGAAATAAACACACAATGAACATAATTTGTTAAAATGATAGTGCTTCGTAAGCCTCTGCAGGGTGGCTGTTTAAACTAATATTGCTACATGTAGATTGTTGTAAACAGGTTGCACTTTAATAAATAATATATATATATAACACAACCACCAGCTACCTACTACCAGCTGCCATGCATGTCACGTGTCAAACATGTGTCAAACACGTGTCATATACGTATGTGTCATTTGTTCGACATACTGAGATGCCATATCAGAGTGTACGTTTCTACTCAATCATGAAAATGAGCATGTCTTGCCAAAACATTTAACTGAATATCAAGGTTGAACGAAAGAGTCGAGTGAAAATTATTTACGTAAAAAGAAACATGACTTTTGTATTATGTGTCTCATTAAGCTTGCGGTGACACATAATGTTTTACTCATACACTATTGATTTAAGTTTGAGGTGTGACAGTGTCATATGTTTTATTATTTATGTCGGGTTGGGTGGGGCGGGAGGGGGAGGGGTGAGGGGCGGAGGAGGCGTGATATTGTCACATATATCATTCTTACCTTTAAGTTTGGGATGTGACAATGTCACATATATCATTCTTACATTTAAGTGAGGGGTGTGACAATGTTACATATATCATTCTTACCTTTAAGTTTGGGATGTGACAATGTTACATATATCATTCTTACATTTAAGTGAGGGGTGTGACAATGTTACATATATCATTCTTACCTTTAAGTTTGGGATGTGACAATGTTACATATATCATTCTAACATTGACGTTTGTGATATGACAATGTCACATATATCATTATTACATGTACTTTTGGGATGTGACGATGTCATATATCATTCTTACATTTAAGTTTTGGATGTGACAGTTTCACATATCATTCTTACATTAAGTTTAGGATGTAACAATTTCATTTAGCAGTCTTACATTTAAGTTTGGGATGTCACAATGTCATTTGTCACCCCCCAAACTTAAGTGTTATAATGATATGTAATATGTAAAATTGTCACATCTCAAACTTAAATGCAAGAATAATATGAACATTGTCACAGCCCAAACTTAAATGTAAGACTGATATATGACAGTATTACACGTACGACTCAGATTTAAACTCATATACCATTAGTATATGACTTGGAGTTAAACTCATATACCATTCTCATACGTACGACTTCTAGTTACACTCATATATCATTATTATATGACTTGGAGTCAAACTCATATACCATTCTCATACGTACGACTTCTAGTTACACTCTTATATCATTATTATACGATTCGGATTTAAACTCATATACCATTCTCTAACGTACGACTTCTAGTTAAACTCATATAACATTATTATACGACTCGGATTTAAACTCATATACCATTCTCATACGTACAACTTCTAGTTAAACTCATATAACATTATTATACGACTCGGATTTAAACTCATATACCATTCTCATACGTACAACTTCTAGTTAAACTCATATATCATTATTATACGACTCGGATTTAAACTCACAACTTCTAGTTAAACTCATATATCATTATTATACGACTCGGATTTAAACTCACAACTTCTAGTTAAACTCATATATCATTATTATACGACTTGGAGTTAAACTCATATACCATTCTCATACGTACGAATTCTAGTTACACTCATATATCATTAATATACGACTCGGAATTAAACTCATATGCCATTCTCAAACGTACGACTTCTAGTTAAATTTATATATCATTATTATACGACTTGGTGTTAAACTCACATTATATACCATATAGTGTACCGTAGGACATAACAACGTTTTACCGTAGTTACAGCGACACAACATGTATTCGTTCTTTTACATCTATCATGATATGGGAATATGTATATAATAGAGCATGAGTTTTGCACGTGTACGGGGAGATAATGCACGGGCGTTAGCGTCCGTACACGTGCAAGACTCATGCTCTATTGTATTTGTACCACAATAACTAACATATGCTGTGAATATCCTCGGGTATTACACGATGCATAATGTGTATTTAGGCTATTGTGGTACAAATATATTTATCATATACTTCCCTACAAATATGTTGTTTTTGAATATACGATACGACATAGACCTAGCTAGTCATATCAATCAGGATGTCGCTGCCGGGTAATAGAGCTTTATCACACGCGTGAAATATAGGGCGAAAAAATATTATATTACGGAAATAACCGAAAGTTCATCTCGATCCTTTTACCGGAGTGATACGAAAATAACCGATTAGTTACGATTGTATACAATTTGTCACGGATATTATTTGTCGTCTGAGTTTCATTAGTTACTTCGATACTGTTTTCGCGGCAGATTATTGGCTATAGAATCGTTATCCTGGATAAAATAACCACTTATGACAATTTACCTTGATTAGAAAATTTCAAATTCAATGGAATTCATTTTCAATAAGATTTCGGACAAAAATAAATGTTTTGTACCACTTACGCGACAGACGAGCACATCAGAATGGACTTCAACTTAAAAAAAAAAAAAAAAAAAAAAACTTCCTGGAAAACAGCGTAGTGAGTGAGCTAAAGTTGAAATGTCGACAAAGCTCAAGTATATGATAGATAGAATAAAAAAAGTCTATTTTCATTTCACACCCTATATCAGGCCATCGGCCCATATCAGCCCTCGAACTAAAGCTCTCGGGCTGATATGCTAAAGCTCTCGGGCTGATATGGCGCCTCAGGCCTGGTGTGATATGAAAATACACATTTGTTATTCTCTATGTATACCATAGCATGGTCCGCTTTTACGTATTCATTACATGAAAGGTTATCTCGAGACTACGTTATGTTCGTCACGTGATGATAATGATCATGTTTTCACATGCCATGATATCAGCAGAGTACAGACTGTACATGCAGAATCATGCAGCCGTGCCATTAATTCCTTCTTCCAAAATGTAGGATTCTTGGTTACAGGTATTACATGCTGTGTATTAAGTAGATCAGATAATCAGCAGTCACATTAATTATTATGTCCATTGCATCTGACAATCAAGTTCTAGGATAGTTACTAGCAGATGTCATATAATGTGCGGCTTATAAGGACCATGTGTGCATATTACAAACAACGCAGCAAACTCGCTTTCATTGCGTTTTGTGGGCCTTAAATAAATTGTGGGTACTTATATGCTAAAGATCTCTAAGTACCCAGAATTATTTAAGGCTCGGAATAATAGTTCTAAAACACCTCAGGTCTATCAATAATTAAGTAATATGTATTGAATGATCCTGAACACATTTAACAAAATCATGGAAACTCATGGAAAGAGAGCTCAGGATTGTTTTTTTTGGGGGGTCCGATTTGCAAAAAAGTCAAGTTCACTGTTACATAACACCGTTTTCGCTCAATAACTTTACTTTCCCTTAAAGGTGTTTTGCGAAACTTTACCTCAAGGTAGACCTCATGGAAAGGTCAAGGTCACTGTAACTATTAATGGAAAGGTCACTGTAACTATTAATGGAAAGGTCAATGTCACTGTAACTATTAATGGAAAGGTCCATGTCACTGTAACTATTAATGGAAAGGTCAATGTCACTGTAACTATTAATGGAAAGGTCAATGTCACTGTAACTATTAATGGGAAGGTCAATGTCACTGTAACTATTAAGAAAGGTCAACGTCAATGTAACTATTAATAAGAAATTGGTTTCAATTCAATAACTTTAATTTATCTTTAGGGTTAGGGATTTTAACGAAACTTCACCACAAGGTAATGCTCATGGAAAGGAAACGTACAGCATGATATGTGTACACAATAGACAAAAAGGAATTAGAACAGAAGCAAACTACGTATGAAAAAGGACCACTTTTTTGCTCTAAAACCGCTAGGCATAGAGCTTTCACATGCAGCATGTATCGTAAGCTAAACGGACCTCTGAAATGTATGTTCAAATGGTGACTCTGGGTTCAAAACTGGCCGCTCCCTAGTGGGGTGGGGGTGGGGCGGAGGGTGTGAGGGGTGTGAGTAGGGATGGGGCAGTTTTACATAGAGATATATATAAATAGAGATATATAAAAAAAACACTTTAAAACAAATCTTCTTCTCTGAAACTTCTAGAGCTAGAGGTGTAATGTTTTGCCTGTACTATCAGCTTATGGTCCTTTACCAAGTTTGTTCGTATGGTGACCCTTGAGTAAAATGCGGTCCTGGTCTGTGAGCGGTAGATTTACATAACAGTTATATAGGAAAATCTTTAAAATATATATATTCTTCTCTGAAACTACAAGAGCTAGAGGTCTAATATTGTGCATGTGTTCAAATAGTGATCATGGGGTCAAATTCAGCCCCGCCCCGCATGTATTTCTCATGTATACATTACACGCGGCATACGCTTATGGTCTCCTAACACCTTTGTTCAAGTGGAGATCCAGGAGTTCTATAGGAATCTTCTTTTCTGAATGTACAAGAGATACAGGTGTACTATGTTGAATGTATCATAGCTTCTGGCCCAATACCAAGTTTGAGTAGATTATATCCAACATCGTAGTGAGCAAATTATGGTGTAGCACACACACATCCAACATCGTAGTCAGTAGATTATGGTGTAGCGCACACATTCAACATCATAGTGAGTAGATTATGGTGTAGCACACACATTCAACATCTTAGTGAAGTGAGCAGATTATGGTGTAGCACAAACATCCAACATCGTAGTCAGTAGATTATGGTGTAGCACACACATCCAACATCTTAGTGAAGTGAGCAGATTATGGTGTAGCACACACATCCAACATCGTAGTCAGTAGATTATGGTGCAGCACACACATCCAACATCTTAGTGAAGTGAGCAGATTATGGTGTAGCACACACATCCAACATCGTAGTCAGTAGATTATGGTGTAGCACACACATCCAACATCGTAATGAGTAGATTATGGTGCAGCACACACATCCAACAGCATAGTGAGTAGATTATGGTGCAGCACACACATCCAACATCGTAGTAAAGTGAGCAGATATTATGGTGCAGCACACACATCCAACATCATAGTGAGTAGATTATGGTGCAGCACACACATCCAACATCATAGTGAGTAGATTATGGTGCAGCACACACATCCAACATCATAGTGAGTAGATTATGGTGCAGCACACACATCCAACATCGTAGTGAGTAGATTATGGTGCAGCACACACATCCAACATCATAGTGAGTAGATTATGGTGCAGCACATACATCCAACATCTTAGTGAAGTGAGCAGAGTATGGTATAGCACACACATCCAACATCATAGTGAGTAGATTATGGTGCAGCACACACATCCAACATCGTAGTGAGTAGAGTATGGTGCAGCACACACATCCAACATCATAGTGAGTAGATTATGGTGCAGCACACACATCCAACATCATAGTGAGTAGATTATGGTGTAGCACACATCCAACATCGTAGTGAAGTAAGCAGATATTATGGTGCAGCACACACATCCAACATCGTAGTGAGTATATTATTGTGCAGCACACACATCCAACATCGTAGTGAGTATATTTTGATGTGTACCACACGCACAGGCAGTGTCTGGCTGTAAATAAACATCGTAGTCAGCAGATTATGGTGTAGCACAAACATCCAAGGCAGCACAGGCAGTGTCTGGCTGTAAATAAACATCGTAGTCAGCAGATTATGGTGTAGCGCACACATCCAAGGCAGCACAAGCAGTGTCGGGCTGTAAATAAACATCGTAGTCAGCAGATTATGGTGTAGCACAAACATCCAAGGCAGCAGAGGCAGTGTCGGGCTGTAAATAAACATCGTAGTCAGCAGATTATGGTGTAGCACAAACATCCAAGGCAGCACAGGCAGTGTCTGGCTGTAAATAAACATCGTAGTCAGCAGATTATGGTGTAGCGCAAACATCCAAGGCAGCACAGGCAGTGTCTGGCTGTAAATAAACATCGTAGTCAGCAGATTATGGTGTAGCACAAACATCCAAGGCAGCACAGGCAGTGTCTGGCTGTAAATAAACATCGTAGTCAGCAGATTATGGTGTAGCGCACACATCCAAGGCAGCACAGGCAGTGTCTGGCTGTAAATAAACATCGTAGTCAGCAGATTATGGTGTAGCACAAACATCCAAGGCAGCACAGGCAGTGTCTGGCTGTAAATAAACATCGTAGTCAGCAGATTATGGTGTAGCACAAACATCCAAGGCAGCAGAGGCAGTGTCTGGCTGTAAATAAACATCGTAGTCAGCAGATTATGGTGTAGCACAAACATCCAAGGCAGCAGAGGCAGTGTCTGGCTGTAAATAAACATCGTAGTCAGCAGATTATGGTGTAGCACAAACATCCAAGGCAGCAGAGGCAGTGTCTGGCTGTAAATAAACATCGTAGTCAGCAGATTATGGTGTAGCACAAACATCCAAGGCAGCAGAGGCAGTGTCTGGCTGTAAATAAACATCGTAGTCAGCAGATTATGGTGTAGCACAAACATCCAAGGCAGCAGAGGCAGTGTCTGGCTGTAAATAAACATCGTAGTCAGCAGAGTATGGTGTAGCACAAACATCCAAGGCAGCACAGGCAGTGTCTGGCTGTAAATAAACATCGTAGTCAGCAGATTATGGTGTAGCGCACACATCCAAGGCAGCACAGGCAGTGTCTGGCTGTAAATAAACATCGTAGTCAGCAGATTATGGTGTAGCACAAACATCCAAGGCAGCAGAGGCAGTGTCGGGCTGTAAATAAACATCGTAGTCAGCAGATTATGGTGTAGCGCACACATCCAAGGCAGCACAGGCAGTGTCGGGCTGTAAATAATTCTCCGTTCGTTTTGTAAAGACATTACTTTAGCGTGGCAGTTTTGGTTTACATCACATTTTTAATCGATTTATGACATCGTTCAACCATAACTTACGTACTTGGTATACTTGGTATTTTAGCTGACTCAATGGAGGTCAGCTCTCAGTTTCCTTGGCGACGTAAGCAGATCATCAGTAAGATCATTCCATAAACCCGATTGCTGAAGTGTTTTTTTCTGATGTCTTTACTACTGAATTGTCTACGGAACTTAAGAATATGTCCTCGTAAAGAATTCTCAGATACGGTAAAAAGCGTATCTGGTGGAGTTTTACAGTGCAGAAATGTATATACATTAATCAAATCGGCTTTAGTGCGTGTAGATTCTAGTGATTCAAATTGAAGGTTCTCAGTAGAGCACAAAGCGAGACATTTCTTCTAAAATGTATCCAGTTTTTACTTATCCTTAACATTAATATAGCCACGGGCACCGTGCTGATCGTGCTGATGAACCATACTGATGAACCATACTCAAGTCCTGGTCTTATACTAGTACTATATAGAGTAGAAATCTTGTGTGGTGTATAACCAGTAAAACATCCCTTATGAGACCTATTTTCTGAAAGGCCTTATTAGTAATAGCATTGACGTGGTTCTCCGGTTTGAGATTTTTACTTATTATTACTCCCAAGTCTTTCTGGCAATCATCAGACTTCAGTTATACACCATTCAAGGTATAACAAACGTTTATAGACTACCGGATACGAAGTACAGTACATTTGGCAGCATTAAATTTTGGACCAAGCAGAAAGTCTATTTATATCCTCTTGCAGACTGTGACAATCCTGTAGAGAACTTTATTATTATTATTATTATTATTATTATTATTATTATTATTATTATTATTGTCATATATTTGATTTATTTATTGATTTATTATTATTATTATTATTATTATTATTATTATTATTATTATTGTGTGTAGGACTTCAAATGTATGCTATATCAATACACATATTATATATTATTATTATTATTATTATATATTTTTTATTTATTTATTATTATTATTATTATTATTATATATTTTTTATTTATTTATTATTATTATTATTATTATTATAATAATTATTATTATTATTATTATTGTGTGTAGGACTTCAAATGTATGCTATATCAATACACATATTTCTGAGGAATCCACGTAACAATGCACTGCAGCGTTTGTTTCATAATAACTTCAATGATATAAAACGCATGTTTGGTCCCCGGGAAATGCAAAATATTTATATCCAGTCATCATGGTAACCGTCTTTTTTTTGTTTATACAAAATCCATGGCAATATGTTTTGACACTTTCCTTCTGACACACATGAGCCACGTGTTTCTGGATACTCTAGTACTGGCATGGACTTTCATATCCACTAAATGCCTCTTAATGCAGCCATAACAGAATCTCGCTTCAATTAACAAATTAGTTTCTATCAATCATTAATTAACTATTTGCGAAAACATTAATTCCAATTTTACTAGATCCAGTTATATTTGCTCGTGTGTATATTTTCTATTAAGAAATTCGCCAAGATACGTGTAACAAATTAAAATCATGTATATTTCTACAAGAAAGCCTCTGGCACCACTTAGCGGAACTATCGTTGGCAAATTATCAAGTACTTTCGTCTTTCAATTTTATATTATGAGAGATACTCGGAGCGTAGGTATTTGAAGCGTAGGTTTATTTATTAGCCCAACCCTATGTGTAGCTCGGCGGAGAAGTTCGCTCAACCCTGTAGTTTTCGTAGTCTACTAGTTTGTAGTCCGTTCCTAAGACTAGGTTTATTTATGTGTCCAACCCCAAATGTAACTCAGAGAAGCGGAGGTTTACTTATTTGACCATTGTTATCCACCGCTGTCTTGTTTTATAGCTAACCAGGTTCGTTATTCACTGATCCTAATGTGGGTTTTGTATTTGTTCATGGTTAACAGACTGTGAATCATGTAGCTGATGATAAGCATGCATTACAACATAAATCTTTGCTTTTATTTTAACAAACTTAAGGCCGCTTTTTACTTAATAAAAAAAGCAGTTCATATTATCCAGTCACATTAAAAATGATTTTTAATTTGTACCGATTTTCATTTGAAGGATTGTATCAATAAAATCTTGGCCAGTTTTCAAAATAAACAATATTGACGCATTCATTGTGTAGTTATTGCTTTTGATAATTAAAAAAAAACAAAAAAAACACGTATTTCAGCTTGGTTACTTTCATAATTTTAATAATTATTTCAAAGTACATCAAAAACAATTATTTGCATTCCTATCTGTTCACAGGCCAAAAACGGCCAACAGTCATGTTTATTTACTTATCAGCAGCTTTTTTACGCTTGCGTAAATCTTTGCTTGTTGTCTGTGAGATTATCCAGTACAGTTTACTTCCCGAGTTCCTCCCGATAGTCTGTATAGAGTTTTATTATCAATACAACTGTGTCTGTTACCTTTTGCTCTTGTTTGTGTTTGATGAGATTATCGCAGTCCATTGTTGTCTTGCTTTATAGCTTCCCGAGGTCCGTATTGTCTGTGAGAATATCGCAGTCCATTATTGTATTGCTTTATAGCTTACCGAGGTCCTTATTGTCTGTGAGATTATCACAGTACATTGTTGTCTAGTTGTATAGCTAACTCAGGTACTTATTGTCTGTGAGACTATCGCAGTACATTGTTGTCTTGTGTTGTAGCTTTCCGAGGTCCTTATTGTCTGTGAGACTATCGCAGTACATGGTTGTCTAATTGTATAGCTTACTAAGGTCCTTATTGGCTGTGAGACTATCGCAGTCCATTGTTGTCTTGTTGTGTAGCTTACTGAAGTCCTTATTGTCTGTGAGACTATCGCAGTCCATTGCTGTCTTGTTTTGTAACTTACCGAGGTCCTTATTGTCTGTGAGATTATCGCAGTCCATTGTTGTCTAATTGTATAGCTTACTAAGGTCCTTATTGTCTGTGAGACTATAGCAAACCATAGTTGTCTTGTTTTGTAGCTTACCGAGGTCCTTATTGTCTGTGAGACTATAGCAAACCATAGTTGTCTTGTTTTGTAGCTTACCGAGGTCCTTATTGTCTGTGAGACTATCGCAGTCCATTGTTGTCTTGTTTTGTAGCTTACCGAGGTCCTTATCGTCTGTGAGACTATCGCAGTCCATTGTTGTCTTGTTTTGTAGCTTACCGAGATCCTTATTGTCTGTGAGACTATCGTAGTCCATTGTTGTCTTGTTTTGTAGCTTACCGAGGTCCTTATTGTCTGTGCGATTATCGCAGTACATTGTTGTCCAAGTGAATAGCTTACTAAGGTCCTTATTGTATGTGAGACTATCGCAGTCCATTGTTGTCTTGTTTTGTAGCTTACCGAGGTCCTTATTGTCTGTGAGATTTTCGCAGTCCATTGTGTTCTCGTTTTATACCTTATCTAGGTCCTTATTGTCTGTGAGATTATCACAGTATATTGTTGTCTAATTGTATAGCTTACTAAGATCCTTATTGTCTGTGAGACTATCGTAGTCCATTGTTGTCTTGTTTTGTAGCTTACCGAGATCCTTATTGTCTGTGAGATTATCGCAGTCCAGTGTTATCTTGTTTTGTAGCTTACCGAGGTCCTTATGGTCTGTGAGATTATCGCAGTCAATTGGTGTCTTGTTTTGTAGCTTACCGAGGTCCTTATTGTCTGTGAGATTATCGCAGTCCATTGTTGTCTCGTATTGCAACTTACCGAGATATTTATTGTCTGTGAGATTATCGCAGTACATTCTTGTCTCGTTTGTCTAGTTTACCGAGATCTATATTGTCTGTGAGATTAGCGCAGTCCATTGTTGTCTTCTTTTATAGCTTAATACGGTCCTTATTGTCTGTGAGACTATCGCAGTCCATTGTTGTCTTGTTTTGTAGCTTACCGAGATCCTTATTGTCTGTGAGACTATCGTAGTCCATTGTTGTCTTGTTTTGTAGCTTACCGATGTCCTTATTGTCTGTGCGATTATCGCAGTACATTGTTGTCCAAGTGAATAGCTTACTAAGGTCCTTATTGTATGTGAGACTATCGCAGTCCATTGTTGTCTTGTTTTGTAGCTTACCGAGGTCCTTATTGTCTGTGAGATTTTCGCAGTCCATTGTGTTCTCGTTTTATACCTTATCTAGGTCCTTATTGTCTGTGAGATTATCACAGTATATTGTTGTCTAATTGTTTAGCTTACTAAGATCCTTATTGTCTGTGAGACTATCGTAGTCCATTGTTGTCTTGTTTTGTAGCTTACCGAGATCCTTATTTTCTGTGAGATTATCGCAGTCCAGTGTTGTCTTGTTTTGTAGCTTACCGAGGTCCTTATGGTCTGTGAGATTATCGCAGTCAATTAGTGTCTTGTTTTGTAGCTTACCGAGGTCCTTATTGTCTGTGAGATTATCGCAGTCCATTGTTGTCTCGTTTTGCAACTTACCGAGATATTTATTGTCTGTGAGATTATCGCAGTACATTCTTGTCTCGTTTGTCTAGTTTACCGAGATCTATATTGTCTGTGAGATTAGCGCAGTCCATTGTTGTCTTCTTTTATAGCTTAATACGGTCCTTATTGTCTGTGAGACTATCGCAGTCCATTGTTGTCTTGTTTTGTAGCTTACCGAGGTCCTTATTGTCTGTGAGATTATCGCAGTCACTTGTTGTCTTGTTTTATAGCTTATCGAGGTCCTTATTGTCTGTGAGAATATCGCAGTCCATTATTGTATGGCTTTATAGCTTACCCAGGTCCTTATTGTCTGTGAGATTATCACAGTACATTGTTGTCTAATTGTATAGCTTATTCAGGTACTTATTGTCTGTGAGACTATCGCAGTCTATTGTTGTCTTGTTTTGTAGCTTACCGAGGTCCTTATTGTCTGTGAGATTATCGCAGTATATTGTTGTCTAATTGTATAGCTTATTAAGGTCCTTATTGTCTGTGAGACAATCGCAGTCCATTGTTGTCTTGTTTTGTAGCTTCCCGAGGTCCTTATTGTCTGTGAGATTATCGCAGTCCATTGTTGTCTCGTTTTGTAGCTTCCCGAGGTCCTTATTGTCTGTGAGACTATCGCAGTACATGGTTGTCTAATTGTATAGCTTACTAAGGTCCTTATTGGCTGTGAGACTATCGCAGTACATGGCTGTCTAATTGTATCGCTTACTAAGGTCCTTATTGGCTGTGAGACTATCGCAGTACATTGTCGTCTCGTTTTGTAGCTTCCCGAGGTCCTTATTGTCTGTGAGATTATCGCAGTCCATTGTCGTCTCGTTTTGTAGCTTCCCGAGGTCCTTATTGTCTGTGAGACTATCGCAGTACATGGTTGTCTAATTGTATCGCTTCCTAAGGTCCTTATTGGCTGTGAGACTATCGCAGTACATTGTCGTCTCGTTTTGTAGCTTCCCGAGGTCCTTATTGTCTGTGAGATTATCGCATTCCGTTGTCGTCTCGTTTTGTAGCTTCCCGAGGTCCTTATTGTCTGTGAGATTATCGCAGTCCATTGTTGTCTCGTTTTGTAGATTCCCGAGGTCCTTATTGTCTGTGAGATTATCACAGTACATGGTTGTCTAATTATATCGCTTATTAAGGTCCTTATTGTCTGTGAGACTACCGCAGACCATCGTATTCTTGTTTTGTAGCTTACCGAGGTCCATATTGTCTGTGAGATTATCACAGTACATGGTTGTCTAATTGTATTGCTTACTAAGGTCCTTATTGTCTGTGAGACTATCGCAGACCATTGTAGTCTTGTTTTGTAGCTTACCGAGGTCCTTATTGTCTGTGAGATTATCGCAGTCCATTATTGTCTAATTGTATAGCTTACTAAGGTCCTTATTGTCTGTGAGACTATCGCACACCATTGTGGTCTTGTTTTGTAGCTTACCGAGGTCCTTATTGTCTGTGAGATTATCGCAGTCCATTGTTGTCTCGTTTTGTAGCTTCCCGAGGTCCTTATTGTCTGTGAGACTATCGCAGTACATGGTTGTCTAATTGTATAGCTTACTAAGGTCCTTATTGGCTGTGAGACTATCGCAGTACATGGTTGTCTAATTGTATCGCTTACTAAGGTCCTTATTGGCTGTGAGACTATCGCAGTACATTGTCGTCTCGTTTTGTAGCTTCCCGAGGTCCTTATTGTGTGTGAGATTATCGCAGTCCATTATTGTCTAATTGTATAGCTTACTAAGGTCCTTATTGTCTGTGAGACTATCGCACACCATTGTTGTCTTGTTTTGTAGCTTACCGAGGTCCTTATTGTCTGTGAGACTATTGCAGTCCATTTTCTTCTCGTTTTGTAGCTTCCCGAGGTCCGTATTGTCTATGGGATTATCGCAGTCCATTGTTGTCTCGTTTTGTCCTTATTGTCTGTGAGACTATCGCAGTCTATTGTTTCTTGTTTTGTAGCTTACCGAGGTCCTTATTGTCTGTGAGACTATCGCAGTCCATTGTTGTCTTGTTTTGTAGCTTACCGAGGTCCTTATTGTCTGTGTGATTATCGCAGTACATTGTTGTCTAAGTGAATAGCTTACTAAGGTCCTTATTGTCTGTGAGACTATCGCAGTCCATTGTTGTCTTGTTTTGTAGCTTACCGAGGTCCTTATTGTCTGTGAGATTATCACAGTATAGTATTGTCTAATTGTATAGCTTACTAAGATCCTTATTGTCTGCGAGACTATCGCAGTCCATTGTTGTCTTGTTTTGTAGCTTACCGAAGTCCTTATTGTCTGTGAGATTATCGCAGTCCAGTGTTGTCTTGTTTTGTAGCTTACCGAGGTCCTTATTGTCTGTGAGATTGTCGCAGTCCATTGGTGTCTTGTTTTGTAGCTTACCGAGGTCCTTATTGTCTGTGAGATTATCGCAGTCCATCGTTGTCTCGTTTTGCAGCTTACCGAGGTATTTATTGTCTGTGAGATTATCACAGTACATTATTGTCTCATTTGTGTAGCTTACCGAGGTCTTTATTGTCTGTGAGATTAGCGCAGTCCATTGTTGTCTTCTTTTATAGCTTACTACGGTTCTTATTGTCTGTGAGACTATCGCAGTCCATTGTTGTCTTGTTTTGTAGCTTACCGAGATCCTTATTGTCTGTGAGATTATCGCAGTCCATTGTTGTCTTATTTTATAGCTTATCGAGGTCCTTATTGTCTGTGAGATTATCGCAGTCCATTGTTGTCCAGCTTTATAGCTTAGCGAGGTCCTTATTGTCTGTGAGATTATCGCAGTACATTGTTGTCTTGTTTTGTAGCTTACCCATGTCTTATTGTCTGTGAGCTTATCACAGTATATTGTTGTCTTCTTTTATAGCTTATCGTTGTCCTTATTGTCTGTGAGATTATCGCAGTCCTTTGTTGTCTTGTTTTATAACTTACTGAGTTCCTTATTGTCTGAAAGATTATCGCAGTCCATTGTTGTCTAGCTTTATAACTTACCGGGTTTTTCATTGTCTATTGCCGTCCTCTCTTGTCTTGTTTTATAGATTACTGAGCTCCACATTGTCAGTGAGATTATCGGAATCCATTGTTGTCGTCTATCTTCATAACTTGCCGGGTTTCTCATTTTCTATACTACTATTGCAGTCCATTGTTGTCTTGTTTTATATCTTACTGAGATCGTTATTGTCTGTGAGATTATCGCAGTCCATTGTTGTCTGGCTTCATAACTTACCGGGTTTCTCATTGTCTGAACTACTACTGCAGTCCATTCTTGTCTTGTTTTATAGCTTACCGAGGTCTTTATTGTATGTGAGATTATCGCAGTCCATTGTTGTCTTGCTTGTGTCATTACTTCTCGATGTCCTTGTTGTCTGTGAGATTATCAAAGTCCATTGTTGTCTAGCTTTATAGCTTACCGAGGTCCTTAATGTCTGTGAGATTATCGCAGTCCATTGTTGTCTTGTTTTATAGCTTGCCGAGGTCCTTATTGTCTTTGAGATTATCGCATTCCATTATTGTGTAGTTGTATAGCTTACTGAGGTCCTTGTTGTCTGTGAGATTATCGCATTACATTGTTGTCTTGTTGTATAGCTTACCGAGGTCCTTGTTGTCTGTGAGATTATCGCATTCCATTGCTGTCTGGTTGTATAGCTTACAGAGGTCCTTGTTGTCTGTGAGATTATCGCATTCCATTGTTGTCTGGTTGTATAGCTTACCGAGGTCCTTGTTGTCTGTGAGATTATCGCATTCCATTGTTGTCTGGCTGTATAGCTTACCGAGGTCCTTGTTGTCTGTGATATTATTGCATCATTCCATTGTTGTCTGGTTGTATATCTTACCGAGGTCCTTGTTGTCTGTGAGATTATTGCATTCCATTGTTGTCTGGCTGTATAGCTTACCGAGGTCCTTGTTGTCTGTGAGATTATCGCATTCCATTGTTGTCTGGCTGTATAGCTTACCGAGGTCCTTGTTGTCTGTGAGATTATTGCATTCCATTGTTGTCTGGCTGTTTAGCTTACCGATGTCCTTGTTGTCTGTGAGATTATCGCATTCCATTGTTGTCTGGCTGTATAGCTTACCGAGGTCCTTGTTGTCTGTGAGATTATCGCATTCCATTGTTGTCTGGCTGTATAGCTTACCGAGGTCCTTGTTGTCTGTGAGATTATCGCATTCCATTGTTGTCTTGTTGTATAGCTTACCGAGGTCCTTGTAGTCTGTGAGATTATCGCATTCCGTTGTTGTCTGGTTGTATAGCTTTCCGAGGTCCTTGTTGTCTATGAAATTATTGCATTCCATTGTTGTCTGTCCTTGTTGTCTGTGAGATTATTGCATTCCATTGTTGTCTGGCTGTATAGTGGCTGTATAGCTTACCGAGGTCCTTGTTGTCTGTGAGATTATCGCATTCCATTGTTGTCTGGCTGTATAGCTTACCGAGGTCCTTGTTGTCTGTGAGATTATCGCATTCCATTGTTGTCTGGCTGTATAGCTTAACGAGGTCCTTGTTGTCTGTGAGATTATCGCATTCCATTGTTGTCTTGTTGTATAGCTTACCGAGGTCCTTGTTGTCTGTGAGATTATCGCATTCCGTTGTTGTCTCGTTGTATAGCTTACCGAGGTCCTTGTTGTCTGTGAGATTATTGCATTCCATTGTTGTTTGTCCTTGTTGCCTTGAGATTATCGCATTCCATTGTTGTCTGGTTGTATAGCTTACCGAGGTCCTTGTTGTCTGTGAGACTATCGCATTCCATTGTTGTCTGGCTGTATAGTGGCTGTATAGCTTACCGATGTCCTTGTTGTCTGTGAGATTATCGCATTCCATTGTTGTCTGGCTGTATAGCTTACCGAGGTCCTTGTTGTCTGTGAGATTATCGCATTCCATTGTTGTCTGGCTGTATAGCTTACCGAGGTCCTTGTTGTCTGTGAGATTATCGCATTCCATTGTTGTCTTGTTGTATAGCTTACCGAGGTCCTTGTAGTCTGTGAGACTATCGCATTCCGTTGTTGTCTGGTTGTATAGCTTACTGAGGTCCTTGTTGTCTGTGAGATTATTGCATTCCATTGTTGTCTGTCCTTGTTGCCTTGAGATTATCGCATTCCATTGTTGTCTGGTTGTATAGCTTACCGAGGTCCTTGTTGTCTGTGAGACTATCGCATTCCATTGTTGTCTGGCTGTATAGTGGCTGTATAGCTTACCGATGTCCTTGTTGTCTGTGAGATTATCGCATTCCATTGTTGTCTGGCTGTATAGCTTACCGAGGTCCTTGTTGTCTGTGAGATTATCGCATTCCATTGTTGTCTGGCTGTATAGCTTACCGAGGTCCTTGTTGTCTGTGAGATTATCGCATTCCATTGTTGTCTTGTTGTATAGCTTACCGAGGTCCTTGTAGTCTGTGAGACTATCGCATTCCGTTGTTGTCTGGTTGTATAGCTTACTGAGGTCCTTGTTGTCTGTGAGATTATTGCATTCCATTGTTGTCTGTCCTTGTTGTCTGTGAGATTATCGCATTCCATTGTTGTCTGGTTGTATAGCTTACCGAGGTCCTTGTTGTCTGTGATATTATCGCATTCCATTGTTGTCTGGTTGTATAGCTTGCATTCCATTGTTGTCTGTCCTTGTTGTCTGTGAGATTATCGCATTCCATTGTTGTCTGGTTGTATAGCTTACCGAGGTCCTTGTTGTCTGTGAGATTATCGCATTCCATTGTTGTCTGGCTGTATAGCTTACAGAGGTCCTTGTTGTCTGTGAGATTATCGCATTCCATTGTTGTCTGGTTGTATAGCTTACAGAGGTCCTTGTTGTCTGTGAGATTATCGCATTCCATTGTTGTCTGGTTGTATAGCTTACAGAGGTCCTTGTTGTCTGTGAGATTATCGCATTCCATTGTTGTCTGGCTGTATAGCTTACCGAGGTCCTTATTGTCTGTGAGATTATCGCATTCCATTGTTGTCTGGCTGTATAGCTTACAAAGGTCCTTATTGTCTGTGAGATTATCGCATTCCATTGTTGTCTGGCTGTGTAGCTTACAGCGGTCCTTGTTGTCTGTGAGATTATCGCATTCCATTGTTGTCTAGTTGTATAGCTTACAGAGGTCCTTGTTGTCTGTGAGATTATCGCATTCCATTGTTGTCTAGCTGTATATCTTTCCGAGGTCCTTGTTGTCTGTGAGATTATCGCATTCAATTGTTGTCTGGCTGTATAGCTTACCGAGGTCCTTGTTGTCTGTGAGATTATCGCATTCCATTGTTGTATGGCTGTATAGCTTACCGAGGTCCTTGTTGTCTGTGAGATTATCGCATTCCATTGTTGTCTTACTGTATAGCTTACAGAGGTCCTTATTGTATATACGATTATGAGCATACTATGTTGTCTTGTCATAATACCGGTTACTCCGTGGCCGGGATAGTAAAAACGTGCGTCTAAAACGTGCTCAGCTCTCACCGCTGCGGGTTCAATCGCCACTGGGGGTACGAATCCCACTGGAAGCTCGACTTGTCAAGTGAAAGTGTCGATTCTTACAGATGGCAGTACGTATACAGTACTGCTTCTACCAGGGGGAAAAAGTTGGTCTGCCTGTACCACAAACAAATCAACCATCCTATATGGCCTAACATGTGCTGAAAATGACGTAAAACACCATTCACACAATCACAATGTCATAATACCGTACCGGGTTCCTTCATGTTCCAAGTTGTCAGTGATTCGCTTTGTCTTGTCACTGACTTACCCAATCCTATAAATTTCAATGTGAAAACGGCTCTCAGTGAGTGAACTGGAGCTTAATATCAGCAGGCAGAGTGTGCACCAAATGCTGTATGATCTGTATAGTAGCTATTACAGGTTGTTATCAATATCAGATCGGACAACAGTGCATGTTGATCAGACCTATAACACTTTGATAAAGATTCCGAGATTTCTATAGAAGTAAAAAGAATGGCGAAAATAATAAGCAATTCTAGTTCATTGTTAAACGCATACAGAAGAATATTATCTCGAAAATTGATACTAGTTTGCAAATCAATTGTCTTGTGAAGTACACTTAATTATAATTTGTTCGTTTAATGTGTTTATAATTTGTTTCACATTCGATTTTCTGAGTTGAACTATTTATCTCGGGACCTTTGGAGGATGTTGATACTGATTTGAATGAACTATTTTTAAAAAATATAGTTTCTTTAATATTTCAAAATCTATTTTACAATACATCGTATACAATACATCGTATACAATACATCGTATACTTACAATACATCGTATACAATACATCGTATACAATACATCGTATACTTACAATACATCGTATACAATACATCGTATACAATACATCGTATACAATACATCGTATACAATACATCGTATACTTACAATACATCGTATACAATACATCGTTTACAATACATCGTATACAATACATCGTATACAATACATCGTATACAATACATCCAATACATCGTATACAATACATCGTATTGGATCAAACGAACATAGTACTTCAAGACGGTAATCATTCAATAAAAAATCGAACCTAGCGGGGCAATTTTTGAATGGGTTTATATGTTTCACATAATTTGCCAACTCTCTATAGCAATTTCTAATGTACATTACTAAAAGTAAAGGGTGGGTATGGAGGTCCTCCCATAGAAAACTCTGAAACGCTACATTTACAGTCCACTATCTGAGCAATTATCAAAACAGAAGTATACCACTGTAACAGGCGGACTTGTTCTACTCAAAGGGTATAACAGAAAGTATAAAACGAGGCATACTATTGACAGATGTAGAACTAAAATTATTGACATAACTTAAGTATATAAATAATGTAAAACAGTAAAACTAAAACTGAATAGCCAGAGTGAGTAAATAAACGTGTAGAACGAGGTACTCGCATAACGTACAGAGTAAAGATGGAGGAAGTAACTAACAGTGCATAACGAGGTATTCGCATAACGTACATAGTATAGATAGAGGTAGTAACTAACAGTGCAGAACGAGGTACTCGCATAACATACAGAGTATAGATAGTAACAGTGCAGAACGAGGTACTCGCATAACGTACATAGTATAAATAGAGGTAGTAACTAACAGTGCAGAACGAGGTACTCGTATAACGTACAGAGTATAGATAGAGGTAGTAACTAACAGTGAAGAACGAGGTACTCGTATAACGTACAGAGTATAGATAGAGGTAGTAACTAACAGTGAAGAACGAGGTACTCGCATAACGTACAGAGTATATATAGAGGTAGTAACTAACAGTGTATAACGAGGTATTCGCAAAACGTACATAGTATAGATAGAGGTAGTAACTAACAGTGTATAACGAGGTACTCGCAAAACGTACATAGTATAGATAGAGGTAGTAACTAACAGTGTATAACGAGGTACTCGCAAAACGTACATAGTATAGATAGAGGTAGTAACTAACAGTGAAGAACGAGGTACTCGCATAACGTACATAGTATAGATAGAGGTAGTAACTAACAGTGAAGAACGAGGTACTCGTATAACGTACAGAGTATAGATAGAGGTAGTAATTAACAGTGCAGAACGAGGTACTCGTATAACGTACAGAGTATAGATAGAGGTAGTAACTAACAGTGCAGAACGAGGTACTCGTATAACGTACAGAGTATAGATAGAGGTAATGACTAACAGTGCAGAACGAGGTACTCGTATAACGTACAGAGTATAGATAGAGTTAGTGACTAACAGTGTAACAGAAGGTATGACTACAGTATATAAAGAGGTAAAACTAGACGTATAGAAAGAGGTATCGGATATTTGGAAAATACACAAAAGTAAACATTGAAAATGACATAGGCATCCCGTGGATTCCCGTAAATACGCATAAAATGCACACATGTGCATATGAATACTAACGCTTTGAGCTATCCACCTTGTGTTGGGCATGAAGTACGTGTAGCGCATATTGATTACCTCCACTTTTGCCAAATATCATTAACGACACTGATAAGTAGTATACCTGCTTCCTGATCGTATCATCTACACCATTATCTTATAATAATTCCCCATTTCATTTATTTACAAGGACCAAGTTATGATAATTGCAATACAGCGGTGCAGCATATCTGGCACGGCTATGCACATACACCTTCGAGGACATGTGTATTTTGGCGTGTTGCTTCCTTCATCAATCAAATACTGCTAGATTACTTCAGCAGTTGCCACTCGACTCTCCAGGTAAATAGAAGTCGTTGATGAGCTGAGAGAAAATTAAACAATTATACGGGATTATGTTTGATGAGTTAAACATCTTGCGTCGACAGGAAAAGTTTTAAAAGAGGAAACTGAACTGTTATGTTAACGGAATTTTCAAATATTTCACATACCTGGTAAAAAAAAGTGGGATGGTTAGATTGTTTACGTTCGTATAAACATGTATTTAGAACTAATATCTTTGAACTTTTTCAAAGTAAACATATATCGGTTGTTGGTTTAAAGTGCTTTTAATGAATAACCTTTTTAATTAATATGTACCACCAACATTCCTTAAAACAAGTTCTATAAGTATGGCCATGATCGATTGATGTACTGATGGCTAGACGCTTTATTTGGGATATTCGAGATACCATGTTATAACCAAACATGAGCTGTTTTTCTCCAGATCTTTCATTACATGCCACCA
This sequence comes from Cyrtodaria siliqua, assembly GCA_037043455.1. Lineage (NCBI taxonomy): Eukaryota > Metazoa > Mollusca > Bivalvia > Adapedonta > Hiatellidae > Cyrtodaria > Cyrtodaria siliqua. Next base: position 28,722 of record JAWPHD010003659.1, read on the forward strand.
GTTAAAAAACAGAATTGCGTCAAACACCGTACCATCCGCAGTTGGTGACGTCATACGTTAACAGCACTGGAACCATACATAGGCTGTGTTACGGTCCTATTAAGACAGACTATAACATAGTAGGTGTACCAAGACGCTTATACCGATGTTCGTGGTGCATACGATTATAAATCGGCGTCTTTTATCAATCATTACCTGGGTACAGTTGAGTTCTGGTGTTCAGCCAACACATGTCTGCATGGTGATGAGCTTACACTAACATTGTGTTGATCACATATGAATCAGTTCAATAAAGATTAGACATAGCAGTACACCCTGTCACAGCACTACACCCTGTCACAGTATGACACTCCCTAGACACTCGTTCTACTAGTACTGTACAATATATTCTCGTTGTATCAGTTCAGTTAAGAGTTCAGTTAAGTTAAACTGCATATTTATAGTTGGACATTAATTTTTGTGCCACGCTTTGTGAAATTGTATGTTGTATCCTCATGGGCTTTTAAGCCTATTGGAAATTGGAAATAAATATCTATCTATCTATCAATATCGCTGTGTCTACGCAATACAGCGAGGTTGCTGATATATGTGATGATGCAGTTCTTGTTCTAGATCAGTTTCAACAAAGGCAATTAACCGTTACTTTCAGAAGATAACGTTTTGTTGAAAGGCATTTTGTTTTAATCGTGCCATTATTTTTTTTCGAGGATATCTTTTACGACTTGGACATTTATTGTACATTGTTTATTTATTTGTTTGTTTGTATGGTGTTTTACGCCATTTTCAAAATGACGGTCGATTTTTTTTTACATGTACTGTATATATCGAATTATAAATGTTATCTAAATGGTCATTGCACCTGATTGAACATAGTGTTTTAACAGTAGTTTCAGATAAACTGGGAATTTCATCATAGAGATAAATACATTCCAGCATATTACTTTCTGTGCTAGAAGTTTCCTGATAGCGATGTAAGAGTAACGGACTTGCCTATTATATTCACTGATCTATCAAATATGTCCTTGATGCTGTCCCATTTATATGTTCTTGACGAGCAAGGTTATCTCTCAAATCTACATTATCGTAAACAATAATCGGCAGCCAACATGTTCCCAGACATGTACCAGGCGCCTGGAACTCTCGGAATCAGACCAAGACCGTCAGACCACCATATATACTAGTCAAACTTCCTAAGTACCCACCTAAGAATATTAGACCTAATATTCTCATTGTGTTGTGTATTTGACGGCTGATTAGAGACACGGTTGAACTTCAAAAGAATGAGTTTAAATCTCTGAACATATTGTAAAGCTTTCAAGCTGTTTTCTTAGAAATAAATTATAAAACTTAAATACAACTTGGTATATTAATAATATGACTTATTTTCTTGCTTCTTGTTTTGTAAATGCTTTGTATTTCACTGTGTATGTCTGTGTGTTTTGGTGATATTCCTACTGTTGGATTTTAGACCAATAAAATATTTGATTTGATTGGATAGGATTTTGTTCAGTACATCGAATTAGTGCAGCTATCGATGTTCCTAATTCTAAAATATGCCACATAAAATTACTTTGACATCATGATTTACTTACAATTACCACTACAAATGCGTTTGTAAAAGACATTTTGGAAATATTTAACGCTCAATTACAGTTACTTGAATTTCAAACGATATTCAATTAAAAGGGAGGTAATTTAGGAGTATTCATGTTTCACTTCATTATAGACGGAATATCTCTCAAAATATGTAACAATTTAAACAAAAACATAAATATTTTAGAAACTATTGGTCAAAAACAAAATACTTATCATCACACAACTATTCTAACATATATTTAAAATAAGAAAGTAAATTAAAATACAAAAGTAAGTAATTAGGAATTTTGTTCAGTTAACATAAAAACCCACACATTGATGCTGTCACGAAGAAGGCAAACAACACAACAGCGTTCCTTCGAAGAAACCTATCCTCATGCCCCAAGGAAGTTAAGTCCACTTGCTACAAATCCCTTGTTAGACCACAACTAGAATATGCGTCAACAGTATGGGATCCATCTACGAAGTCCAGCATCACCAAGGTTGAAGCAGTACAACGCAGGGCTGCTCGTTTTGTCATTGGAGACTACAGCCGAACGAGCAGTGTCACCACCATGCTTCAGCACTTGGAATGGAAGGACCTCCAGACACGTAGACAGCATGCCAAAGCTGCTATGATGTACCGCATTGTACACCAGCTGGTGGAAATCCCGATTGTACCATATTTCCACCCTACCGGCGCCAATACCAGAGGACATGCTAGCAGGTTTCTTCAACCGTTTACTACAGTGAATAGCTACCGTGACTCCTTCTTCCCGTCCGGCATCAGATTATGGAACTCCCTCCCAGTCAGCCTCATCGACGCACCATCCCTCGAAGTGTTCCAGACGAGGATGGTTGCTATGACGGAGTGACCAGTTACAAGATGTTTTTAACCTGTTTTTAACTGCACTACCGACCCTCCCTCACGTGTACATAGTTCACAATGTGCGAGTATGCTCCAGAGGAGTCCTGCACAGTAACGGAAGAAGAAGAAAAGCCTATTTATCATGGGATAATTTATCATGGGATAGACATAACAAAAAAAAAGATGTATGTTTAAAACGACAAGGTATTTCCGATTGAGTCGAAAGTAATCAGACTGTATTTGGTAAGTCGTACAAAAAATGTCAACAAATCAAACGTCAATGAGCAAGCTATAAACTTACTTGAATGCACTCACGGGTGAACCTGGTTAGGACTCCGCTCATTTGTCCTTGAATAGAAATGACAGTTCGTTTAATCAGTATATATTGCACGGTTTTTGAACGTTAAATAGGGATTATCGTGCAATAATGTAATTGTTTCTTTGTTTGAATGGTGTTTTACGTAATTTTTAGAACAGGTTAGGCCATAAATATGACGGTCGATTTTTTGTGGTAGAGGCAGACTACCCTATTTTCCCCAGGCAGAACCAGTACTGTCAGCTCCCGTCATTCGTAAGAGTCGTGAGCAATAATGTAGGTTTATCTAGCAATAATGTAGGTTTACCTAGCAATAATGCAGGTTTATCTAGCAATAATGTCGGTTTATCTAGCAATAATGCAGGTTTATCTAGCAAAAATGCAGGTTTATCTATTGATTTACCGAGTTTAATAGTTAAAACTTGTTTTAAGACTTACACCGTTTTTCGTCGATAAATAGGAATTACCCAACTGTAAGTTAATTAACTGAATTATCAATGTTAATAGTTAAACCCCGTTTGGAGAGTAAGTAGCTGAATTATCAATGTTAATAGTTAAATCCCGTTTTGAGAGTAAGTAGCTGAATTATCAATGTTAATAGTTTAATCCGTTTTGAGGGTTCAAAACGGTTTTAAAGGGACACGTGGCAATCTTGACATTTTTAATTAGCTTCTCGATTTCATAATGCATTATCATTTTGACTTTAAACTCGCTTGCATATATACTTAAATACAATTTTGAGTTTTCGTTTTGTCTTCGTTATTCTACCATAGGTTTAAATATAGATGATTGGTGCAATATATTGTCCTACAACAGTTAGTGGTATGCAAAACATGTTGCATTATAGTAGTCTTATAATTAATAGCAATGCAATGTGACGCCGTGAGTTAAGAAAAAAATAAGATTGCCTTGTGTCCCTTTTATTCCATAAACCCCAGCGTTAGTTAGAGTTTACCGTCATTATGTATACACTGTAGCCAGTTAGTATTTCGTCTGCTTCAAGATAAAGGTTTCAGCACTCTGATTATTATTGATCTTATTTTTACAGGTACAGCTATTAATAGATGCACCAAATTCAAAATTTGACAGTTAGGAATAAAAGTTTTGTTCTAGAAAGTATAGAAAATAAATACATTATATAATTATTTTGATAAATCTGTATAGAGTAAAGTTTAATGTATTTACATGCCAAATTTTATGGTTTAAAAGTGCTTTATTATTTAGAAATTTGTGATTACGCCTCTCTGAGCAGCATAATGCATAAAATGATCAGAAAAGTTTCTCTGGTGCCATTTTGGGGTTTTTATACTCAACCACGGCCTTTATAAATAAGGATTATCCAGCGGTAATGTAGTTTTATTGAGTTAAAAACGTTTTTGAAATCTTAAACCCGGTTTTTGAGAAAAAAAATTCTTCCTTCTTCTCAATTTAGAACAAACACCGCACCGTAAATCACCGTAAGCTTGCCTGCTACCTGAAATATGTATCGTTTAATTAAACTTGTTACTTTTAATGTTATTATGTACAGTCGTGTTTATGTTCAAGGAGGGTCCCAAAGGGGTTTTGCGTGAAAACGTGATCAGGGTGTTTTTAAAAACGTGACACGTGAAACAAACAATATTTGTGCGTGATTGCGTGAAAATTATATCAGCGTGATCCGTGATTTTGGTCTTGGTAAAACGTGATCGCGTGATATGGTGACGTGAACTGTGAATTTTTAGTCCTTTTTAGTCTTTTTAGTGTCCCTCCTCCTCCCAGGTATGTGAAATGTTCTCTTTTTGTCATAACTTTTATACCACATGATATGCCAGAATGCTGTTGTCAATTTGAAAGCCTCAGAATACATCTGACGGCTCAAGTTTGTGTGTGATTGTGTGTGGTTTTGTATTGTTGTTTTTTTGTTGTTGTTGCAACCCACATATTGTACTAGAGAAGCTCGAGCCTATAGCGCTTCACGTCTGCTCAGGCCAGAAAAAAAAATACCTGTGTTTCTTGTTACCCGACCGTCCCTATTTTTTGGCGCCGACCCTACAGTTTTTTATCAAAAATAAAAAAAATAAAAAAATAGTACGAAAAAGCTGGGTACGAAACGGTAGTGTACGAAAAGATTGAGTACGAAACATGCGCTAAAACCCGTTTTGGCTATTCGTATTGGAAAATGCAGCCATGGGACAGAGCAGAAGTTATGAAAAACATTAATCATGACATGCTGCCAGCAGATTTGTTCTTCCAATACCACCCAGCCTCAGGAAAATTATAAAATTCAATCGTATGTAAACTCGTTATGGTAGAAAATATGTGTTTTCAACTTATTTTATTCAAAACAAACAAGTTAAGAAGATATCATGAGGTTGTTTACCTTCTCTCCTTGCAAAATCACTACAAATTAACTACTTGATAAAGTTAAAGATACCTTTAACATCGTCCAAACCGCATGGGCAAAAAAAAAAAAAGAAAAAAAAAAAGAAAAAAAAAAAAAGAAAAGAAAAAAATTACCGACCTACCTACCCTAATTTTTTCAGCAGAGTAACCAGAAACACAGGTATTTTTTTTTCTGGCCTCATCTACATTTAACGTGAAATGTGAAAGTTCTGCTATTTTCACGTGAAGACGTGATCCTTGTTTTTATTTTACGTGATCACGTGAACCCCCCCCCCCCCCCCCCCCCCCCCCCCCCCCCCCCCCCCCCCCCCCCCCCGTTGGGACCAAGTAGCCTGGTTGGACGAGCTTGAGTAGCCTGGTTGGACGAGCTTGAGTAGCCTACTGAACATTCATTCACAAATATTTCCATGACCTTCAAAGATAAACAATCGTAAGAAGTTGCTATTTATTAGTATATATCATATTTATACATAGCAGCTTGTCATGATCGTTTATTCTGTAAACTTATAGAAATATTTGTGATTGAAATTTGCATACTTGAGCTTAAGTCTAAGAATATTCTCAAGTTCAAGGCCAACTGCTGATCTCTATCACTTCTAGGTTACATTGCACCATTTATTTTCCTTCTTCGTTTTTATAAAGGACAAATGCATGTCAACAGACAATAAATGCGCATTTTTCCCCGTAGAAAATTTTAATCAATCAAACGATCGAGCGTCCGCCAATATAAAAACGCAATAAAAACAGAGGGTGTATCATGTAAGGAAAAGCCGATCTGTTGAATGACGTCACGTTCTATTTTGACACGTCACAGATAGATTTACCCCATTCCTACTTTCGCTTTACTGTCTATGTCAATTATAATTAAATATCTCAAACAAACACTAATAAATTTTCCCAATATATCATTCGGATAAATTATAGGTAATAATAACAAAAAGCAATCAAAAGTGTGCATTTTGCTAGTAAGGCAGGGAAACGTTTTTTATTAGGTACTATTTGACAGTACACCACGGAAGCGCAAACACAATGGTGTAATTTAATTACGCCTTCTATCATTGCTCCTTCTTATCATATATCCAGGAGGACAACTTTGAACGAAATCTGGCTTCTCTAATTAAGATCTGGTTGAAATAGGCCTCTTGATTATAAACCGTACATACATCTTGTTTAAATGGATATGATGTGTACATGTTCACACTTAGTTATTAATAGCAAACGTCTAATAAGAAAGTTGTGTCTGTCTGTCCGGTCTCTGCATGTTTTCGGTATACATGTCTGATTGTAAAAATAGTAACACAATAATCTGTTCTTGTAATCACGATAACCATCTTCAAACACAGACCCTTTATTCAGAGGGGTACCATATCTTGTGCCTAAAAACACTTGGGGAACATGATTATCCCGTAAGATAGCTCATTTACCGACACAGCTGACAACGATACACAATTACCGCAGCTCCGATATTATTATTATTTAATTATTAGCATTCTGTCTCCGCGGCGCCCCTCACGTATTATACACAGGTATGTACAACACGATAAGCAGTTCTATGAAAGTTCGCCAAGCGCAGTCCTCCTACCTATCTACAGTTGCAGCACTGCCTTCCACCAAGCACTACATTCAGGAAGTTTCGAAAGCAAAGTGTTCTTTTTTTCTATCTACTATTTCGTTTGGATGCCCGTAAATTATTCTATATAAGTTGTGTATATTCATTCAGGAGGATACGCTCCCGTAAGCAGAACTGTAAGTAGATATAAGTTGTGTATATTCATTAATCCGGAAACACTCTATCGTAAGCAGAACTGTAAGTAGATATAAGTTGTGTATGTTCGTTCAGGAGGATACGCTACCGTAAGCGGAACTGTAAGTAGATAGCAGTTGTTGGAGTGACATTTATGTAGTGCAATACATTAATAATTTCAGTACGTACTGTGTATATGTGGCTGAACTTAATACGTTTCCATTGTGTGGTTGTTATAATAGTTCATATCATACTGGTGTTAGCAAACCGTACGGGAGGGCCGTAGATAGAACTGTGGTGTTAGCAAGGTTTTTCTGGTTCCGGTAGACACTTCGGTGTTAGCATGTCTTTCGTGATCAGACCAGTCAGAAAGTACTTCCGAGTCGTAGGGTGCTAAAATAGTTCCTTGAAAAAATCCAAAGTTTCTAGTTTGCATGACTTTGCATGTGTTCTTCCCAAGATTAGTTTTTATTTCGTTGTTAAATCTAACATGAGGTTAAAGTAGTATGTCTGTTGTCATGAATAGTAAGTATTTTACTGTGTTTGTCAGGATTATTTCTTTGGCGAGTATAAGCACAGAGGCTAGGTAGAGATGTGGTTTTGACAGATGTTTATCATCTCTACCCAGAGTACACTCGTTCCTCATTTGACTCTGTCAACGTCAAAGTAATTAAAATAAATCCTTTTGCGTGATCTGCAAAGATAAAATATAGACCTATATTAAATAATTTGATTTTTTATTTCTATGAGGGTTTTTTTATAATAATTTTCTGCTATCGAGCTTCGGTTTGAAATGTTAACATATGCGTATCGATTGAGGAGACCTGAGTACGTATTAGTTTTGTAGTAAAAAAGTCCCGATTAAAACTAAATTGTTTTCGTGCATTATTTCAAATCTTGCCATATCTAATCTGCAGATATTAGTTTTAGGCAAACATATTCCAATTTAACAGGTTTTACCAAAATCTTGTAATTTAGTAGTTAGCAGAGATATATGTGAGTGAAAGGAACGATAACTCTGCGTAGAGTCAAAAGACGCATATCTACATACTCAGGATACCTGTATATCCATGTGCGAATGAATGACGCGAAATGTTGAAAAACTGAATCGGTATTTTATTCCAGATATGGGACCATTTGCTAGCCAAATGTGTTTAATTCACAGAATAAAAGTGTATTTAGGTGAACGAATGTTGTGGAACTTGTGACTGATCTCCAAATATAGCCTATATTGCATTGTGTTGAATGGGCTGATTTTCACCGGTCTGGCACCGTAGATATTTAAGTCTTAAAGCTACAGGCGCTATATTTAATCTAGTACTTCAACTCATGAATATGAATAAGTCACGGTAAAGTAGTTTCAATTCGATGAACAACCAAAAAGTCGGTTTATAAGCCAGAAATCGATGCCTTTTTGATGTAGCCTTCGTACAGGTAACCTTGATAAATATATGGCTTACCGATTATATTTAAAAATAATAATAAAACAAACAAAAAACATGCCCGGACCAGGATTTGAACCACGGCATTACGCTTGTATTGGTTCTTTAATACATGTAGGTATAACCACTCGACCACGGATACATGTAGGTATAACCACTCGACCACGGATACATGTAGGTATAACCACTCGACCACGGATACATGTAGGTATAACCACTCGACCACGGATACATGTAGGTATAACCACTCGACCACGGATACATGTAGGTATAACCACTCGACCACGGATACATGTAGGTATAACACTCGACCACGGATACATGTAGGTATAACCACTCGACCACGGATACATGTAGGTATAACACTCGACCACGGATACATGTAGGTATAACACTCGACCACGGATACATGTAGGTATAACCACTCGACCACGGATACATGTAGGTATAACCACTCGACCACGGATACATGTAGGTATAACCACTCGACCACATGTAGGTATAACCACTCGACCACGGATACATGTAGGTATAACCACTCGACCACATGTAGGTATAACACTCGACCACGGATACATGTAGGTATAACCACTCGACCACGGATATGTGTAGGTATAACCACTCGACCACGGATATGTGTAGGTATAACCACTCGACCACGGATATGTGTAGGTATAACCACTCGACCACGGATACATGTAGGTATAACCACTCGACCACGGATATGTGTAGGTATAACCACTCGACCACGGATACATGTAGGTATAACCACTCGACCACGGATATGTGTAGGTATAACCACTCGACCACGGATACATGTAGGTATAACCACTCGACCACGGATACATGTAGGTATAACAATCGACCACGGATACATGTAGGTATAACCACTCGACCACGGATACATGTAGGTATAACCACTCGACCACGGATACATGTAGGTATAACACTCGACCACGGATATGTGTCGGTACGTTGTAGCAGTTTTAACACTAACAAAGTATTACGCAATAACTAGCACACACACGCTCAAAAACGTATCAATCGCTATTAACTAAAAGATCGAGATAACGTTGTTTAAAACCAATCTATTTGTGAGATCTTCATAAGATGCAACATAATACAGGGTAATACAGGGTAATGATATATATATACCATTATTATGTTGATGCAACATAATACAGGGTAATATAGGGTAATAATATATATATACCATTATTATGATGATGCACCATAATACAGGGTAATATAGGGTAATAATATATATACCATTATTATGATGATGCACCATAATACAGGGTAATATAGGGTAATAATATATATACCGTTATTATGTTGATGCAACATAATACAGGGTAATGATATATATACCATTATTATGTTGATGCACCATAATACAGGGTAATACAGGGTAATAATTTATATATCATTATTATGTTGATGCACCATAATACAGGGTATTACAGGGTAATAATATATATATACCATTATTATGATGATGCAACATAATACAGGGTAATACAGGGTAATAATATATATATACCATTATTATGTTGATGCAACATAATACAGGGTAATATATAGGGTAATAATATATATATACCATTATTATGTTGATGCAACATAATACAGGGTAATATAGGGTAATAATATATGTATACCATTATTATGATGATGCACCATAATACAGGGTAATATAGGGTAATAATATATATATACCATTATTATGATGATGCAACATAATACAGGGTAATATTATACAATTATGGACTTTTCAGCTGTTATACATGATGTGATATGCACCAAAAAAATCATTATTGACCGAGGCGATAGCCGAGGTCAATAATGATTTTTTGGTACATATCAACATCATGTATAACAGCTGAAAAGTCCATAACTGTTTTATTATATAACCCTCAATTTACAATTATATAAAACAGGTCAATATCAAAAAAACAATTATATAAAACAGGTCAATATCAAAAAAACAGGTCAATATCAAAAAAACAGGTCAATATCGCTAGATATTTTTTCTAAAAAATTACTTTTTAGCCAATGAAAACGCGTCTATTTATAGGTTATATAATAAAGGGTAATAATATATATACCATGTTCACAAGACGTCTTAGAACGCCTGCCTGTAAATTAGAAATTCGTTGGTTCTAGCCCCGAGAGCGGCAAACGTTTTGCTTCTGTAAATTATAACGCTACCTGCGTATAGGTACGATGTGCACAACTCGATGTCCATTAAAATTTGATCGCTTAAAAATCCAATCTCTCCATGACCGGGTGAACATGTTAATTACGAATAAAGACACGCATTCGTGTGGGTGTGTAAGGATTATAGTTCCTCCGTCCTGATAGCCACCAGAGAATTCCAGTACGTCTGGGCACAATGGAGTATGGACTTTTGTGTGAGTGAATGTGTGTAGTGCTATGCGTCTATAAATTATAATTGTAAAGTATCGTCTACTTGAAGCAATTGTAGTGCTGTCACACTGGAATACCACACCGTAGTACATGATACTCTACCCAGTCACACTTGAATACCACACCGTAGTACATGATACCCTACCCAGTGACGCTGCCACACTGGAATACCACACCGTAGTACATGATACCCTACCCATCACGCTGCCACACTGGAATACCACACCGTAGTACATGATACCCTACCCAGTCACGCTGCCACACTTGAATACCACACCGTAGTACATGATACCCTAGCCAGTCACGCTGCCACACTGGAATACCACACCGTAGTACATGATACCCTACCCAGTGACGCTGCCACACTGGAATACCACACCGTAGTACATGATACCCTACCCATCACGCTGCCACACTTGAATACCACACCGTAGTACATGATACCCTAGCCAGTCACGCTGCCATACTGGAATACCACACCGTAGTACATGATACCCTAGCCAGTCACGCTGCCACACTGGAATACCACACCGTAGTATATGATACCCTACCCAGCTGCCACACTGGAATACCACACCGATATAACACCAGTGTTTAATTAGTGTTCTGGTGGTCAGACCTCGATATAACACCTGTGTTTAATTAGTGTTCTGGTGGTCAGACCTCGATATAACACCTGTGTTTAGTGTTCTGGTGGTCAGACCACGATGTAACACCAGCGTTTAGTGTTCTGGTGGTCAGATCTCGATATAACATCAGCGTTTAGTGTTCTGGTGGTCAGACCTTCTGGTGGTCACGTCTCGATATAACACCAATGTTTAGTGGTCTGTTTTAGGATATTTGGAAATATACTCTTTTTCGAAAAGATCCTGACATCAGCATGTTTGTAACTCATTAAGGTGAAACATATCTGAACACATGTAACTGCACTATTTTATGGCCTGTCTCCAGAATCCACCCAAAATCATTCGTCGGCATGCATTGTTTTGATTCAACGTCTGCTGCTTTATTGTTGCCGGAATTTCTTGTTGTGTAGACAAAAGGTACACATGTTTCAGATCACTTCTTTACCTATGGTAATGTCTCGTTTAATTGCACGTGGCAATACCTCGTTTGATTACACGTAGTCATTCCTCGTTTAAATTATATGTATTGGTTACTCGTTGTATACTAACATATAGTAAATTATCGTTACAGTTACATTTTACATGTAGTCACTTCTCGTCAAAGTTACATGTAGTCACTTCTCGTTAAAGTTACATGTAGTCACTTCTCGTTAAAGTTACATGTAGTCACTTATCGTTAAAGTTACATGCAGTACTTCTCGTTAAAGTTACATGTAGTCACTTCTCGTCAAAGTAAACCTCGTTAAAGCTACATGCAGTCAAACCTCGTTAAAATACCATGTAGTCACCTCTGTTCACTGAAAAAAATACGTTAAACACCAAACAAACCAACACTCCGCGTTAAAAATTACATGTAGTATCTTCTCGTTAAAGTTACAGTCCTCACTTCTTGTTAAAATAACATGTAGTCACACCTCGTTACAGCTGCATGTAGACACGTCTAGTTCTAGTGACATGTAGTCACTTCTCCTTAAAGTTACATCAGGACCCGTTTATATAACGTATCTGAGTCCCTGGTTACATGTAGTCACTCCCTGTTAAGGTTACGTATAATCACTTCTAGTTAAAGTTACAGAAGTCTCTCAAATGTTAAAGTTACATGTAGTCACTATTCATTAACAGTACATGTAGTCATTTCTCGTTAACATTACATGTAGTCATTTCTCGTTAACGTTACATGTAGTCATTTCTCGTTAACAGTACATGTAGTCATTTCTCGTTAACAGTACATGTAGTCACTTCTCGTTAACAACATTACATGTAGTTACTTCTCGTTAACATTACATGTAGTCACTTCTCGTTAACATTACATGTAGTCACTTCTCGTTAACAATGAGGCATTGCTCGTTAAAATTACGTGTAGGCATTGCTCGTTTATTTACATGTAAGCCTTAACTGTTTATATCTTATTTACTTGCATGTAGTCAGTCCTCGGTTACCTTTAATCATGGTTATTCCTCGGGATCTACATCGATAACGACAGTGACATACCAGAACATACGGGCTCTGCATAACGTTTCTTACACTTTTATGGTCGAGAAAATGGCATATATTTAAATAATGAATTACTGGTAACACTCTGGTTAATAACTACCCTGCAACATTCCTCATCACGGCAATTAAAAACAATTAACTCTAGCTAATTCCACTTTATGTTAATGATGTGTGTATTTATTTAGAGTGCCGCTTTCTGGAACTTGAATGCAACGTTTTAGTGAGCAAGCTGCTTGACTAACATTAACACTAATTTACCCCGGTATCCGGATAAAACCACGTCGGAGCGATACGACGAACGCGGATCATCCGTCAGTGTTAATATTTCCTAGTTGTGTCTAAAAATTAATGTATGTGGACAGTCCGACACGTAAACGTATTTTCCAGTCAGACTTTTGAGCGATATTTGTTCGTTAATATTAACGCTCTTAAAAAATAAAAAATAAAGTATAGAGTTGGTATATTTCAGTTATAAAATCAGCTTTTTATTGCAAAAGTCTGTTAATAAAGTCCTTCTAAATTGCAGGAAAGTGTTTCTTTCTTTCTTTATTAGTGATTTTTAATATCTGTTTTAAAGGATTTACAGGCACACATCCTTCCTCTATATAACAACATAGTTTGCATGCGTTAAAACCCCCGAGTATTAATTAAATATTTCATGATCTATGTGTGGCGTCACAATTTTAGGGTACGGTTGACGGCGATTCAAAAAAAATTGTGATACGGACGAAATCGGAAAAGCAATTTATGTGTTCATTAACGATGGATAAAGCAAATACGAATATGGAATTAAGAATCCAAATCCCTTCCCTCTTCAAATCTCAGCACGGATTCCTACTTTATCCAATGAATTCCCAAATTGCGCAGGGACACTTGGTATATTTCACCTCTTGGGCAATTCCGAAATAGTCCTACGCAATACCTGACTCGCCCCGAGCATATTAATAATTAGTTCTATGTGAGTAGCAGTTTTGAAATCACTCATATGCTTACACTGCTTAGAAAAGCTATATTCTCACAGTAGTCAAAAGTCTTATGTACAGCCGACGGTTGTTGCGAGTACTGAAGAGATGGGGCAAGCGGAAATATGTGTTCCATATTATTTTGAGGAAAAAAAAGGTAACTTGGTAGTTCTTTTGCATAAAACCAAAAATAAAAGATGACACTAATTGTTGCTAACCAGCACGTAAAAACTATATATACTTAAATTACGTTAAAGAACGTTAAAGAACCATAGGAGTGTATTCCATGGATGGCTAAATAACTTAAACTGGTGTTTTGATGAGCCTTTAAAAACAATTCAAATTATTGAATGTTGTGCTGTATTTCTATAAAACTTGTTGCAAACATATAATGTTATATGCCTTTTTGAACAGGCCCGTAGCCAGGTTTTTGAAAGTGGGTGGGGTGTTAATTGAGGTGAAGTGATTGGGGTGGTAGTGGCGGGGCCCTGCCCCACCCCCGATGAGTCTAGTGTATTTTTTCTAACATTCGTTTTCCAATCTTTCGCACCCACTTTCACATTCTTTTTTAATGGTAAACACGTCGAAATTCATCACTATATAAAGGGAAAAAATAACGAAAAAAACAACACGTTTTGCACATTACGGCCTTTAACTGTATGCGAGTTACTACTAGGTTGTTGTACTCTGTTGATGAGGTGCACGTGCACTAATTGCAAATTCGATACTAAAGGTTATGTTGGTATAGGTCACTATATCTATGCCAGATGGTTGGTTGGTTGGTGTGTGGGTGGGTGGGGGAGTGGGGGGTGGGGTGGGGGGTGGGGGGGGGGGGGGGCGGGGGAGCTATATGGGGTGCTAAAAAAGGAGCTATATGGGGTGCTAAAAAACCCGAATGGAAAACACGTTTACATAACAAAGACTTTTTATACTCACTTAGGAAATATTTTCACGGGCGGGTGATCCGCGTTCAGCTCTCCGCGTTCGTCATATCGCTCCGACGTGGTTGTTCTATCGCAACTGACATCTACATGTGTGAGGAAATAACCAATATAGCGTGGAAGGTAGTTTGAAACATGTGTTCAGTGGATTTGATACCTGGTTGCCGTGATACCTGGTTGCCGATGCAAACATGTATTCAATTATTTTATTAGACAGACTTCCCGATCGTCGAATGTTCTTTTTCGGTGGGTAACTGTTGTGTTTCGGTGGGTAGTTGTTGACATGTGTGCTCCGATATATATCCCAGATTATAGACAAACGGTGTACTGTGGAAAGACTCGGCTGCCTTCTGTTGTATTGTGCATTTTGTAAGTTGTTATGTGAATTTTGTAAGTAGTTATATGCATTTTCTAAGTTGTTATGTGCATTTTCTAAGTTGTCATGTGCATATTCTAAGTTGTCTTTTGTAAACATATTCATCATGATTTAATGAATACATCTGATAAAGGCTCATAACTCTCTATTCATTTTTTTAATTATTCCCCTTTGAAAAAAGGGTTTAACCTGGAACTAATCCTTGTCTTTTACAAGTGAGTGTGGCTAGTAACGGTCAAAGTATTCAGCTCAAAGTATTAGGTGTATATATAATGAAACGTTGCACACATCTTCAGCGTGATCCAGTGAATACATCTTATAAACGTACATAGCTCTCTGATTCATATTTGTTGTAATTATTTCCCTTTAAAAAAGGTTTAACCTTGAAGAACGACGGGGTGTATATGCCCCAATAGACTGCTCTTGTTTTCTACCTGTAAACGCATGGCAGATATACTTGTTTGTGTGTTCTACCTGTAAACATATTGTAGTTTTCTCTCGTTTGATTGGATTGTTTTGGTGCTAATGTTTTGTTGTTTTAATTTCTGTTATATTTATATTACACTGTGGTTGGCAGAAATATGCGCAGATATATAATTCATCTACAGAGATGCCGTGGTAGGTGTTTCTACACTTTCAGACGCATGACAAAAAAGCTAATAGCTAATGTTCATCAGGCTGACTATCCACTGTCACTCTCACTGGGATGCAACATTTATATAATGGCCGACCAATTGGCAAACTATATAGTAGCTATAAAAGTCGAACAGGAAATGTGGCATTTACAGAACAAAGGCAATCAAAAACACGCATTCAAAACAACAAACGACACGAATGAATAGGCGCAACACCACAATTATAAAATGATTGGCAATATACGTTCCGCCCTGGGACGGTCAGTGGCAAAAATGCCGCTGTGGGATTAACCCAGGTTCCATGGTTCGCCTTACCTCACTCTTACCCTAATGTCATTCATCCTCTATAAAAAAAAATAAAAAAAAATAGGCAGCATTTATTAAATAGAATGAGATTTATGAGATGGGGGTTTTACGTTCAATTAAACGCACCATATTGTCATAACTGAGACAGCATATTTTAACCTTGAAACAACTGAGCAATGAAAGAAGCCCTTATATAGTATTATGTCGTTATAAACTGTTGTTCATAATTGTTCCTATCTAATCCGATATGAATATAGGCTACTTAATTATCTTCATTACTTATGTGACGGTTGAAGAACCTCGCCATAGAGTATTCATCGTTAGCTTTGAAACAACGACAAACAACTACCTAGCTGCAAAACACGAGTTTCAAAGGGAGTCTTGAAGTATTAATTAAAATTTGCACTTCGATTTATTAATCTAGTATTATTTTACTTTTAAACCTGCTTGCATATACATGTATTTAAATACAGGCTTTGGAGTTTCTAATTGTTCTTCTTTACTTTACCATAGTTTTACATTTATTGGTGCAGTATAATCAACAGTTATTGTATAAGACAAAAAAAATAGAACTATTCACATAACGATTATTCAAGTTATGTAGAAAGCCTATAAAGGGACGCCCGAGTTAAACAAAAATCGAGAATGACTTGCAGTAATTCATTTAGTAAAACCCAACGTGTTTCACTACTACCATCTATATACAATTATAACGTAACCAGATGATACCACCAGGTGCTTGCAGGATGGCATATGTAGTTATATAACAAATTAACTAATATTAAATGTGTGTGCCAGATAATATTAATAAACACTTAGATCCATAACTCTGTCAGATAAATATGTTACTCATCAGCAATGCTATCCTGGTTGCATATATGTTTTGCGAGATGGCGTCTTCAACTACAATGATTCACAAATCTGTTATTCAGCATTCTTCTGTATGAACATTCATGATCGTGATTTGGCTACCTGTTTGTAATAGAGATAAGACATCACTCGGCTTACGTATGTTACTTATAAACAATTGTACTGTGTTTCATCAAAATACATGATCATCACATGTGTCAGCTGACTAGAAGCTGTTTGCATGCGTGTATAGATAGATGGCAATTTAATATTGAGTGTATAGATAGATGATAATTTAACATTGAGTGTATATATAGGTGGTAATTTAACATTGAGTGTATAGATTGATGGTAATTTAACATTGAGTGTATATACAGATGGTAATTTAACATTGAGTGCATAGATCGACGGTAATTTAACACTGAATGTATAGATCGATGGTAATTTAACATTGAGTATATATATAGATGGTAATTTAACATTGAGTGTATAGATAGATGGTAATTTAACATTGAGTGTATCTAAAGATGGTAATTTAACATTGAGTGTATAGATCGATGGTAATTTAACATTGAGTGTATATACAGATGCTAATTTAACACTGAGTATATAGATCGCTGGTAATTTAACATTGAGTGTATATACAGATGGTAATTTAACATTGAGTGTATACACAGATGGTAATTTAACATTGAGTGTATAGATCGATGGTAATTTAACACTGAGTGTATATATCGATGGTAATTTAACATTGAGTGTGTATATATAGATGGTAATTTAACATTGAATGTATAGATCGATGGTAATTTAACATTGAGTGTATAGATCGATGGTAATTTAACATTGAGTGTATATATCGATGGTAATTTAATATTGAGTGTAAAGATAGATGGTAATTTAAAAGTCAGCCAATGTTCATGAGCTTAAATATGTAATGAAAGTACTGAAAATGCACGGTTTGAAATGAAAGACTGTATGAATATTTGCACGATTGCTGGATGTTTAACATTTCCATAAATTTGTCATAGTTTTAACCGACTTGGCGATCTTGGGCGACCTACAAAAGTCTTAGAGGGTCGGGTCATATTCATTTGGTCAACTATTCGCTCCTGAAAATCATAGGTTCTCACAGAACAGTTAGCATCGGCTGCACGAAGATCATGTACCGTTTGAATGCGGGCATACACCTCATTAGACCAAATATCTTTTCTTTTTTCGCATGCTTCAACTATTCGCTCCTGAAATCATAGGTCCTCACAGAAAATATAGACAATGGCCAACATTTGACAATAGATGAATACATGTCATGCCAGTTTATTCTAGCGGACTGAACCAGCGCAAACCAACTGCGAATCTGAGAATCTAAAAGCCGTCGTTATTAAAGCATCATACACATTATATACTCGGGATATTTAAAAACGAAACGATTTTTGACTTTTGATATTTTTTAGTCCGCTGTTTTTTGTTCGAATCAAGAGTGTATTTTATGTTAGTACACACACGTTCTTATCCCAAAGGTTAACATTATCCCAAAGGTTAACATATGGCGAACAATTGCATAAGATTTGCAATCTCTACCCAGTGTTGTCGTTCCTTGCATATGCATACATCATATTGTCAACGTCTCATCAAATACCAAGACTCTTGGCAAACGATGAAAAACGATGGAAATGCAAAATTTCTTGATTGCACTAATATGTTTCTGAATTAAATTTATATGAAAAGTTTTAAGAAAACAATTTTTCGGCTTGAATGTTTTAAATATACAGTAAATTATGATCAGAATTATATTGTGGTAGAATAAAGGATTGTACTTTGGCATATATCACTCCGCCGTCAAAACATTCATAATACGCACCACTAAATCGTTCCCCATAGGGTTATACGCACCACTAAATCGTTCCCATAGGGTTACAGTACAGCATCTTTCTTACCAGCACTTTCCAGTATCATATAACTCTTAGCAACCTACCTTAACTTAAAATAGATATCAAAATGTAAAAATAAGTCGTGTTTCTTTCGACTGTCTATGCGTCAATCAGCAGCCGTCACGGTGTTGAAGTTCTGTTCGCCATTTTGATATTTTAGCTATGGTCATGTGACAAATTATCATGTGATCCCATTCTATACATACACCGGCTACGTCACAACTGATGATGGCTTTTGTCTACATACGCATAACCGCCAACGGATTACTTTAATTTCAATAAATTGTTTATAAATAATTTTGTAACAAATTATTTGTTTGTACAAACACAGGAGTTCATAGTTTAATAAGTAAAACCTAATGCTTTTATTTACCATCATTTTACCGTCTAAACATAACGCTTTCTCTTTCATGACTTTTGAAGTACTTTCATTTTCGATTTATAAATATGCATTATGCTAATTAGCCACGAGCTACTCACGAGGTAGCGACACACTATTTAATAAATTATATCGGTCTATTGGTCTAATTATGGATCTGTCACGGGTACGTATATAGAAACCTGTCAAAATTAGTGGCCAGTCCTCCCCAAAATATAACTCGCAGCAGACGGTATTATTGTTTACACCGCCATTGATTACCGGCATGCCTTGCGCAGAATCACACAGGTCAATCGCGCAGCGACACCTGTCGGACACAATGATGTGAGCCTGATCGCAGGCTACTGACAGAGATCAATGTACCAGCTGTTACCTTCAACGCGTGCACGTCGCTGACTGGGCACTGCCGATGTTCAGGATGTCGAAAACCTGAGAACTTGTCATTCTCATGGATTGGGCAGACTGAGCGTCGGTTGACCGAGAGTGAGGGTGTCTCCTGCGTCCCATCACAGCACACACCATCTGATGTCTCCAGATCCCTGGTCGGAAACAGGTCCGCAGGCTGAAGCTGAAACGGACCAGGGGCGCAACCATAACCCCGGTCATCGCGTTGAAGCGGAGGCCTACATTCGACCGTAGTTTTGCACAAGCTACAGAAGACCTAAGGGTGACACAGACATCGGGCGGTGTGTGCGGCGCAGGGGTCATACTGTGATGGGTGTGGCCCTAAAGGGGGTCGTTTCCAGTAGCGGATGTAGACAGCACCACCTAGACGTCGTCCAGATCCACCACCTCACCGCCACAGCGAGAACCACAGAGCGAAAGCGACAATCACCGACATACAAACAACTGAATCGACTTCACAGCAGCAGCACCAGATCAACCAACACATTCAACTAGAGCAGTCCAGACTCTATTGTGCCCGTCGCGGCAGGGTTACCTTGTCGTGTTTGTTGGTGGAGGGACTTTAAACCTCAGAACTACACACACACACAGATCAATGTAATGAGCTCTGGGAGAGATTGTAAGATTTGCTCTTTCCAGCATTACTTGAACATCTTTAACACCTCTAGAAAGTAAAAATTCAACAAATATCAAGTGTTGCGTTTTAAAATGTACTGAGTGTATATTTAAGTTAAACAACAAACATCCAGATAACACGCGTTGCGAGGTCGGGTTGCTTGCATATTATAAGAATTTATTTTATCCTCACTGTATTGCAATGGACACTTTAGCGGGCAGACCTCCGTTTAAAGCCTCATCCGGACTGGTTAGCTGTGAAATTCTGTTTTTCGAGAATTAATATAAATTCAATCCTGAATGGGATAGAACGCAAGATCCCTCGATTACTAAACCGAGGTGTAACAATTACACAACGGCTCCACCTAATTTTGGTAGGTTGTCTGGCCGTCTGTTGTCATCCCGTGTCTTTCATGGTTGTGAGGTTTTAGAACTTTATTCCGAAGTTTTATAGACCCGCCGCCTTGAAAGGCACAGTCGATCCTTGGAGTATATTGCGTGTATGTGATCTATGGTGAGTTTGACTGTATGTATAATTATACTGATCTGGTGGGAACCATCTGGATCAATCTCGCGATCCCTGTCTGGATCACTAAGTTGACCGTCGTGTTAAATACTGCACTACGACGCCACACTAACAATAATATCGTGTAAATTCTGGGAGCGGTGATATTTATTATTATTTTGTATATATTTTCAGGTAGTTCCGGTACAGGATGGGTGTGGGTGACGATATTGCCCCACGGTTCACGCAGAAGCCCTCGCTAAAACAAGAGGACAATGGAAATAAACTCGTGTTTCAGTGTGCCCTCGAGGCTTCCCCTAAACCCGAAATCAACTGGTTTAGGGGCCAGACTCCGCTCACGGAGTCGGACAGAATTAAAATGCGGGTGGAATCCGCCGGTGGAAATACATATAATGTTGTAATGGATATAACTGGAGTTACACAAGCCGACGGAGGATCATACAAAGTTGTAGCTAAAAACAATCTCGGAGAAATGTCAGCGTCCATTAATCTAAACTTTAATGGTAAGTTTTGTGTTTCATCTCACAGGTTCTTCTCACAGTATGTTTTTATACACGTGGTCTGGATTATCAAAAAGAACGAGTTGCAGGCGTGTGATTTTAAACTGACTGTATTAGGCTAATTGCCGAAATGATAATTATTCAATTACACATTACCAGTTGCTTGATTTCAAAGGTTGAACATATGCCCCCTCTCCCCACAGGAACTGGTCACTTTTATTTTTTGCCTTCTATTATTACAATTGTCTATACAATTATAATAATAGAAGGCAAAAAAAAAAGTGACCAGTTCCTGTGCCTCTCCCTGTTAGCGGTGTATGAGCTGCGCGTTCACCAACCGTGATCACAGCTCGTATGTTTTATATTCTGTACCGACCATACTAGTATAATCGAAAGCAGGACCTTGACAGTGAATACAAAAATCCTATAAGAAAATAATAATAATAATAATAATAATAATATATACTTTTAATAGCACGTTTTATTTGTATTGATTGACTTGCTCTTTTCTTGCGATCCTGATTTGAGAAGCACATATTACTCGTAAGAGGTTCATGCAGGATAAATAGATGGAGAGATAGAAGGGAAACCAACAGGTAACTTCCAAATGTAACACCGTACAGTATATGTGTTTTTTTTGCGGGAATGTCTGTCAAGGATAACGCACGATACAGTTTAGTCTAGATCATCTGCGACGAATGCTTGTTTTCAGCAGGGTAAGCAAAAACACATTGGGAAAACTGATGATTAACTGTCACTCCGCGAAACTGAATTCTGTTGTATGAGATGATAGATAGATAGATTGATAGAATAAAACACAGGTGGAGGGTGATATGTTGTTTTACCATATATATAACCAGGGTAGGTACAGACACAGGTGGCGCTGTATGTTTTCGGTTTCGAGAACGACATACAGCTGCGGTTCCAACCAGCCCAGATTTGTGGACAATTCTCAGAAATTGGCCAGTGAAATAATTGATGAAAACAGTTAGGTATCAAATGTTGACCAGAGAGAGCTTGAAACCTTGTCTATAACTACGATACTCTGGGATCTTTTTTTCAGGAAAACTTAAAATATGTTAGTTTTCAACAAATAACATGAAACAATTTTTATATATTTTTTTGATTAATTTTTTTTTTTTTTTTTTTTTTTTTTAGTTCCCAACACCGATACAGCCACATGTATAAAAGTATAAAACCATAACACAGCTAAGGAACTAATAGAGATTTAGGCTTGAAATTGAACGATTTAGTTATTGTCAGGCTGTTTTCTTTTCCCTTTGAAATAATCTTTAAATTTCACTTGTTGATGTTGTTGAAGGTGTTTTACATCATTTTCAACACATTTTTAGGCTATATATATGTTGGTTGATTTTTTTGATTTTTTTTGTGGTGGAGGCAGATCCAACCACCTTTTTCTGGGTAGGACCAGTAGATCTACTACTATACATGTATTTCTTGCATACCGGACAAGGATATCCGTCATTTTACCGGGGCTAGATATTTCCATCTCACCCTAGGGTAGAGATAAAATTCACGCGCGCCAACATCCGGTATGCAGGAAAACATGCAAAACGTCAATAGCTGGCGGCGTCAACGCACAACATTTCTCTTATATGTAAGAAAAAGAATCTATCATGGGTATTCGGTTCAGATAGGGAATTCCAACCCTCGGTATAAGAGTTTTAATCGGAACATGTATACCGAGGGTTGGAATTCCCTATCTTCACCGGATACCCATGAAAGATTCTTATAATCTCCCCATCCGATCTACTACTATATATCTCCCCATCCGTAAGAATTTAATTACACACGTAGAACTTCTCCTAATCATTTTGTTTGTATACATGTATGAACGCATTTTTTGTGTTGGCATTCTATCTATGATCTAAAAATTTGTTTTTGTTTTTGCCTATCATCACAGATTTTCTCCGGGCCCACCAGGAGACTTTGCAAAATGGAATGTTTGTCCCGGAATGTAACATATTTCATTTCAATGTGCTTTTGGATTAACCAATTTCTAGGAACTTTATAGAATCTGGTTTTACATTAAAAATGGCTTTGTATATTATAACCTCAACAGTAAAGTCATGGATAATTTGGATTTAGATCAATGAAGAACTTCAATATTGCTTAATAACACAAGATAAGGCCAAATAAAATTATATGTGTGGTTCCGGTTTTCTGATTTTATGCCATTTTTTTTTTTACAAATTAAATTATGTTTACTATCTGTTCTGTACCTGTATCCTATATATATTTTGTTTATTTTATTAGGTTTTAAAACTATTTTATTTGGCCTAACAAGTTTTAAAAGTATTTTATTTGGCCTAACAAACACTATTATGTGAGGATTGGCTCTAGTAGGTAGATTGGCTGTCGTCTCGGTGGTTATAGTTTAATTTAATCGGAATGAAAACAAAATTAAATCCTAAAAATGCTTCTCAGTGTTTTTCTGAATATCTCTGAACAACTGATGTGTTTGTCTGAATATCTCTGAACAACTGATGTGTTTGTCTGAATATCTCTGAACAACTGATGTGTTTGTCTGAATATCTCTGAACAACTGATGTGTTTGTCAGAATATCTCTGAACAACTGATGTGTTTGTCTGAATATCTCTGAACAACTGATGTGCTTGTCTGAATATCTCTGAACAACTGATGTGTTTGATCTCTGAACAACTGATGTGTTTGATCTCTGAACAACTGATGTGTTTGATCTCTGAACAACTGATGTGTTTGATCTCTGAACAACTGATGTGTTTGAAGCCAATAATTCAAAGGGGACTTAATGCAGACTATTTTATTTGATGATAGTTTGAGTTGTCTCAAATATTATAAACATAAGGACATAAGGATTCGCTCAAAGCTTAGCTCCACTAAGCTTACAATGACTAGTAGGATACTTCAGAGCTTAGCACTAGATAACAATCAGGGACAGATCCAAGGAGTGGGGTGGTGTAATGTGGGATGTGTGCACGGCAGGTGAAAAATCTGAAAAGTTTTAAAAATTCATATGTAAAAAAAAGCGTTTTTTTTTTTTTTTTTAAATATTTTTTTTGGTTTTCAACAGTTTTCTTATGGGATAGTGATTTGTCTGTCGTCCATCAGACGTCCGTTAAATTTTGCCTTGTTAGCACCATCAATTTTCATCCAATCTTTTCCAAACTTAACCAGATTGTTGATATCAACGAAAGTTCGCATGAGTTTGAAAACCAGCCAGTTTGGACTGGTAACAATGGAGTTATGGCCCTTGATTTAGTTAAAATTGCTATATTTTCTACTTTCGACGAATATAGGTCAAGTCCAGTCTCCGCTACGACATGCGTATCTTGCTTCTTTCCAGGATTTTCACCAAACTTGAATCTTCCTTATATGCATCTAACATTGTGCAAAATTTTGGGTCGTTGTGACCTACTTTCGACGAAATAAAGGTCACATCCGGTCTCTGCTACGGCATGCTTATCTTGCTTTTGTCTCGCAGGATTTTCACCAAACTTCGCCAGAATGTTTCATATATGCATCTAACATCATGTGCAAACTTTTGGGGGGCTGTGACCTACTTTTGACAAAATTCAGGTCACGTCCAGTCTCTGCTGCGACATGCGTATCTTGCTTCTTTCTCGAAGGATTTTCACCAAACTTCACCAGAATATTCCTTATATGCATCTAACATCATGTGCACAATTTCGGATAGCTGTGACCTACTTTCGATGAATATGGGTCACGTCCAGTCTCAGCTACGACATGCATATTTTGCTTCTTTCTTGTAGAATTTTCACCATACTTCACCAGAATGTTCCTTATATGCATCTAACATCATGTGCAGAATTTCTAGTCATGTTGACCTACTTTCCAGAAAATACAGGTCACATACAGTCTCCACTACGACATGTGAATCTTGTTTCGTTCTTCCAGGATTTTTACCAAACTTCACCAGAATGTCCGTTATATGCATTTAACGTCATGTGCAAAATTTCAGGTTGCTGTGACATTTTCACAAAACTTCTAGTTTAAAAGAAGTACTGATGGGGATTTCATGATGACAGCCCTTGATATAAGAGCCATTTTAGCAAGTAGTGCATCCACAGGCCCTCTGGGGCCTCTTGTTTTAAAGTTGCGCACCCACTAAACTTTAAAAACATATGTATGTGTGCATGTTTTTTGGTTGTTAATTGTTTTTTAAAAGTTACACACCCTCTGATCGCAAATCCTTTATGCGCCCCTGACAATGACTCTTAACAGAATAAAGTATAGCACTGGCTGGGTCTTTATTAGTACAATATAGAAAGTTCCATTGCTATGCTTTTTTAGCTCACCTGAGCCGAAGGCTCAAAGGTGAGCTATTGGGATCACTCTTCGTCCGTCGTCCGTCGTCCGTCCGTCGTCGTCCGTCCGTCGTCGTCGTTAACTTTTGCTTCAAACGACTTCTTCTCAGAAACCGCATGGCCAATTTTGACCAAACTTCATGTGGATGATCCTTAGAAGAATGCTTTTTAGATTTGTTAAAATTAGGTCAGGGCGACATCCAAGATGGCCGCCATTACCATATATGGTCGAAACCTTAAAAAATCTTCTTCTCAATGACAGATTTCAACAGTTTTTCTTTTAAAATGATCGCCAATGCCTAGACTATCAAGTTTGTTCAAATGAAGTCCCTTGGGTAAAAAATGGCCATGCCCCGGGGGTCCAAAGTTTGTATATTGAGATTTTGCCTGTTTTTCATATAGTCATATAGGAAAAAACTTTAAAAAATCTTCTTCTCTGAAACCACAAGGCACATAGGTCTCATGTATTACATGTAGCATCAGCTTATGGTCCTTTACTAAGTTTGTTCAAATGGTGACCCTGGGGTCAAATTTGTCCCCGCCCCGGGGGTCACAGTTTTACATAGACTTATATAGGGGGAGAAAAAAAAATCTTCTCGGAAACTACAAGAGCCAGAGGTTTGATATTTTGCATTTACTATAAGCTTATGGTCCTTTACCAATTTTGTTCAAATGGTGACCCACGGGTCACATTTGGCCCCGCCCCAAGGGTCACATGTTTTACATAGACATGTATAGGGAAAAACTTAAAAAATCTTCTTCTCTAAAACTGTAAGAGCCAGAGGTTTAATATTTTGCATTTGCTATAAGCTTTTGGTCCTCTACCAAGTTTTTTCAAATGGTGACCCAGGGGTCACATTTGGCCCTGCCCCCGGGGTCACAGTTTTACATAGGCTTGTATAGGGAAAAACTGAAAAAAATCTTCTTCTCTGGAACCACATGGCAGGGAGCTCTCATGTATAACGTGTAGCATCAGCTTATGGTCCTCTACTTAGTTTGTTCAAATGGTGACCCTGGGGTCAAATTTGTCCTCGCCTCGGGGGTCACAGTTTTACATAGACTTATATAGGAAAAATAAATAAAAAACTTCTCAGAAACTACAAGAGCCAGAGGTTTGATATTTTGCATTTACTATAGCTTATGGTCCTTTACCAAGTTTGTTCAAATGGTGACCCTTGGGTCACATTTGGCCCCGCCCCAAGAGTCACATGTTTTACATAGACATGTATAGGGAAAAACTTAAAAAATCTTCTTCTCTGAAACTGCAAGAGCCAGAGGTTTAATATTTTGCATTTGCTATAAGCTCATGGTCCTCTACCAATTTGGTTCAAATGGTGACCCAGGGGTCACATTTGGCCCCGCCCCGGGGGTCACAGTTTTACATAGGCTTGTATAGGGAAAAACTGAAAAAATCTTCTTCTCTGGAACTGCAAGAGCCAGAGGTTTAATATTTTGAATTTGCTATAAGCTTATGGTCCTCTACCAAATTTGTTCAAGTGACCCTGGGGTAAAATTTTACCCCACTCCTTGGGTCACAGTTTTACATTAAAGTCTTCTTCTCTGGAACTACAAGAGTCATAGGTTTAATATTTTGCATTTACTATACTCTTATGGTCCTTTACCAAGTTTGTTCAAATGGTGACCATGGGTTCACATTTGGCCCCGCCCCAGGGGTCACGTTTTACATAGACTTGTATAGGGAAAAACTTAAAAAATCTTCTTCTCTAAAACCACAAAGCACACAGCTCTCATATATTACATGTAGCCCTGGGGTCACATTTGGCTCTGCCCAAGGTGTTACTCTCTAGCACCTTCATTTTATATTTGACAACAGAGCCCACTTTTCTTGAACAATCTTAACCAAACTTGCACAGATTGTATATGACCATAAGATTTCGAAGAAGTTCGATAATGTGCCAGTACTCAGGTGATCGCTTTAGGGCCATCTTGGCCCTCTTGTATTGGTTCAGATTTACTCAGGTGAGCGATATAGGGCCATCATGGCCCTCTTGTTTTAAATGCATTTTATAAATGCAAAATGAACAATGAATGCATTTTTAAATGCTGAACACTGAAAACTAACACAACCACTGAAAATGCATTTTTAGTTTTTAAAATGCATGCAAATGCATTTCGATTTTTCAGATAACTTCTGCTGTTATCCTGTTGAACGCGGTTGAGTCAATAATTACCACAATCCATACGACAATAGTTGTATGATTCATGAGAGATGTTATGATTGTTAAATAATGCTCAAACGAATGCAAATGCATTTTCTCTGTTTGTGCATTTTAACACACCCATTCTGTTGCATTCATGAAAATCAGTTCAGTGCAGTTCCGTGCATTTAAATGAATGCAGAGTTTCGTTTATAAATGCTGAATGCATTCAAGAACGCAAATGAATGCATTTACAAAAAAACGCTTTTATAAAAACGAAATGCTAATGGAATGCAAATGGAGTGCAAACGGAATGCAAACAGAATGCATTTTTAGAGGTACTTGAACGCAGTTGGGTCTGTATTGGCACATCATACAAAATTCCATTGTTATTATATACTGGCACACCATAGAAAGTTCCAACAAACAAATTGCTGGTATATGAAATGATATTGTATGAATACCATCTGTGTGTATGTCTATAGTCAGCACATGTACAATACTCTGCAAACAACCATTCTTATAGACTGGTACATGATGCCAACACCTCAAACAGCCATTCCTATAGACTGGTACATGATGCTAACACCTCAAACAGCCATTCTTATAGACTGGTACATGATGCTAACACCTCAAACAGCCATTCCAAAAGAGACTGGTACTAGACTTTTCAGCCACTTCATTTCAGATTAAATTCAGTTTTTGCATACCGCTATTTTATTTTCTATTTTGTTTCTTTCAGCAACAAGTCAGAATCAGTAAGTATGCAATATTTAATCTCTTACTTTGAAGTTTTAAATGCTAAAATATCTGGCACAGACATATATTAGCAAAAATATTGTGGAATGATTTCTAGACAGTTTGAAGCTACTTGTTTATCTTACCAGTCTGATGTTTAGTTATATATAATAAACTGTAAGCATGCAGCTAAGTAGTTTTACACCTTAGAATTGATGGATGAAGATAAGGCGTTGGTATTTGCATTCTTATGGCTAAACAAAATGCTGTATTGCTAGATAAACTATCCAGAGTCTCAGCTTACAGAACAAAATACCTTATTTCTAGATATAACTACCCAGAGACATTGCAAAACAAAATACATTATTGCTAGATGTAACTACCCAAAGAGCTTACAAAACGAAATACCATATTGTTAGATATAACAGCCCAGAGAGCTTACAAAACAAAATACCATATTGCTAGATATAACCCCGCAGAGGGCTTACAAAACAAAACAAAGTATTGCTAGACATAACTACCCAGAGAGCTTACAAAACAAAATACCTTATTGTTACATATAACAACTCGGATAGCTTACAAAACAAAATACTGTATTGCTAGATATAAAGCTTACAAAACAAAATACCTTATTGTTAGATATAACAACTCAGATGGCTTACAAAATAAAATACCTTATTGTTAGATATAACAACTAAGATAGCGTACAAAACAAAATATCTTATTGCTAGATATAACCACCCAGTGAGCTTACGACACAAAATACCTTATTGTTAGCTATAACTACCCAGAGAGCATACAAAACAAAATACCTTATTGCTAGATATAACTACCCAGAGAGCTTACAAAACAAAATATGTTATTGCTAGATATAACCACCTAGAGAGCTTATGAAACAAAATATGTTATTGTTAGATATAATAGCCCAGAGAGCTTACAAAACAAAATAACTTATTATTAGAATAACTAGCCAGGGAGCTTACAAAACAAAATACCTTATTGCTAGATATAACCACCCAGAGAGCTTATGAAACAAAATATTATTGTTAGATATAATAGCCCAGAGAGCTTACTAAACAAAATAACTTATTATTAGATATAATAGCCCAGAGAGCTTACAAAATAAAATAACTTATTATTAGATATAACTACCCAGATAGCTTACAAAAGAAAATACCTTATTGCTAGATATAACTACCCAGGGAGCTTACAAAACAAAATACCTTATTGTTAGATATTACACCCAGGGAGCTTACAAAACAAAATGCCTTATTGCTAGATATTTCTGCCCAGAGAACTTACAATACAAACTGCCTTGTTGTTATAACCACCACATAGAGATTACAAAACGAAATACCTTATTGTTACATATAACTACCCAGAGAGCTTACAAACCAAAATACCTTATTGTTAGATAGCTTACAAAACAAAATATGTTATTGCTAGATATAACAACTCAGATAGCTTACAAAACAAAATACCTTATTGCTAGATATAACACCCAGAAAGCTTACAAAACAAAATACTTTATTGCTAAATATAACAACCCAGAAATTTTACACAAACTCAAAAGAGGGGCAATTGTCATGTTTTGGAGAGAAATAATTGCTCATCATCTCTGGTTACTTGTCCACAGTATTGTATTTACTATAATTAAAATTAAACATAAACTTGCTTCTTTATATAGTTTACATTTGTTGGGTTTGGTGTATGAACTTGCTGCTGTATATAGTTTACATTTCATGGGTTTGTTGCATTAACTTGCTGCTGTATATAGTTAACATTTGATGGGTTTGTTGTATGAACTTGCTACTGTATATAGTTTACATTTGATGGGTTTGGTGTATTAACTTGCTGCTGTATATAGTTTACATTTGATGGGTTTGTTGTATTAACTTGCTGCTGTATATAGTTTACATTTGATGGGTTTGTTGTATGAACTTGCTACTGTATATAGTTTACATTTGATGGGTTTGGTGTATTAACTTGCTGCTGTATATAGTTTACATTTGATGGGTTTGGTGTATTAACTTGCTGCTGTATATAGTTTACATTTGATGGGTTTGGTGTATTAACTTGCTGCTGTATATAGTTTACATTTGATGGGTTTGTTGTATGAACTTGCTACTGTATATAGTTTACATTTGATGGGTTTGGTGTATTAACTTGCTGCTGTATTAAGTTTACATTTGATGGGTTTGTTGTATTAACTTGCTGCTGTATATAGTTTACATTTGATGGGTCTGGTGTATGAATTTGCTGCTGTATATAGTTTACATTTGATAGGTTTGGTGTATTAACTTGCTGCTGTATATAGTTTACATTTGATGGGTTTGTTGTATTAACTTGCTGCTGTATATAGTTTACATTTGATGGGTTTGGTGTATTAACTTGCTGCTGTATATAGTTTACATTTGATGGGTCTGGTATATGAACTTGCTGCTGTATATAGTTTACATTTGATGGGTTTGGTGTATTAACTTGCTGCTGTATATAGTTTACATTTGATGGGTTTGTTGTATTAACTTGCTGCTGTATATAGTTTACATTTGATGGGTTTGGTGTATTAACTTGCTGCTGTATATAGTTTACATTTGATGGGTTTGGTGTATTAACTTGATGCTGTATATAGTTTACATTTGATGGGTTTGTTGTATTAACTTGCTGCAGTATATAGTTTACATTTGATTGGTTTGGTGTATTAACTTGCTACTGTATATAGTTTACATTTGATGGGTTTGGTGTATTAACTTGCTGCTGTATATAGTTTACATTTGATGGGTTTGGTGTATTAACTTGCTGCTGTATATAGTTTACATTTGATGGGTCTGGTATATGAACTTGCTGCTGTATATAGTTTACATTTGATGGGTTTGTTGTATTAACTTGCTGCTGTATATAGTTTACATTTGATGGGTTTGGTGTATTAACTTGCTGCTGTATATAGTTTACATTTGATGGGTTTGTTGTATTATATTGCTGCTGGATGTAGTTTACATTTGATGGGTTTGGTGTATTAACTTGCTACTGTATATAGTTTACATTTGATGGGTTTGGTGTATTAACTTGCTGCTGTATATAGTTTACATTTGATGGGTTTGGTGTATTAAGTTGCTGCTGTATATAGTTTACATTTGATGGGTCTGGTATATGAACTTGCTGCTGTATATAGTTTACATGTGATGGGTTTGTTGTATTAACTTGCTGCTGTATATAGTTAACATTTGATGGGTTTGTTGTATGAACTTGCTACTGTATATAGTTTACATTTGATGGGTTTGGTGTATTAACTTGCTGCTGTATATAGTTTACATTTGATGGGTTTGTTGTATTAACTTGCTACTGTATATAGTTTACATTTGATGGGTTTGTTGTATTAACTTGCTACTGTATATAGTTTACATTTGATGGGTCTGGTATATGAATTTGCTGCTGTATATAGTTTACATTTGATGGGTTTGTTGTATTAACTTGCTGCTGTATATAGTTTACATTTGATGGGTTTGTTGTATTAACTTGCTACTGTATATAGTTTACATTTGATGGGTTTGTTGTATGAACTTGCTACTGTATATAGTTTACATTTGATGGGTTTGGTGTATTAACTTGCTACTGTTTATAGTTTACATTTGAAGGGTTTGGTGTATTAACTTGCTGCTGTATATAGTTTACATTTGATGGGTTTGGTGTATTAACTTGCTACTGTATATAGTTTACATTTGATGGGTTTGGTGTATTAACTTGCTGCTGTATATAGTTTACATTTGATGGGTTTGGTGTATTAACTTGTTGCTTTATATAGTTTACATTTGATGGGTTTGGTGTATTAACTTGCTGCTGTATATAGTTTACATTTGATGGGTTTGTTGTATGAACTTGCTACTGTATATAGTTTACATTTGATGGGTTTGGTGTATTAACTTGCTGCTGTATATAGTTTACATTTGATGGGTTTGGTGTATTAACTTGCTACTGTATATAGTTTACATTTGATGGGTTTGGTGTATTAACTTGCTGCTGTATATAGTTTCCATTTGATGGGTTTGGTGTATTAACTTGTTGCTTTATATAGTTTACATTTGATGGGTTTGGTGTATTAACTTGCTGCTGTATATAGTTTACATTTGATGGGTTTGTTGTATGAATTTGCTACTGTATATAGTTTACATTTGATGGGTTTGGTGTATTAACTTGCTGCTGTATATAGTTTACATTTGATGGGTTTGTTGTATGAACTTGCTACTGTATATAGTTTACATTTGATGGGTTTGGTGTATTAACTTGCTGCTGTATATAGTTTCCATTTGATGGGTTTGGTGTATTAACTTGTTGCTTTATATAGTTTACATTTGATGGGTTTGGTGTATTAACTTGCTGCTGTATATAGTTTACATTTGATGGGTTTGTTGTATGAACTTGCTACTGTATATAGTTTACATTTGATGGGTTTGGTGTATTAACTTGCTGCTGTATATAGTTTACATTTGATGGGTTTGGTGTATTAACTTGCTACTGTATATAGTTTACATTTGATGGGTTTGGTGTATTAACTTGCTGCTGTATATAGTTTCCATTTGATGGGTTTGGTGTATTAACTTGTTGCTTTATATAGTTTACATTTGATGGGTTTGGTGTATTAACTTGCTGCTGTATATAGTTTACATTTGATGGGTTTGTTGTATGAACTTGTTGCTGTATATAGTTTCCATTTGATGGGTTTGTTGTATGAACTTGCTGCTGTATATAGTTTACATTTGTTGGGTTTGGTGTATGAACTTGCTGCTGTATATAGTTTACATTTGATGGGTTTGGACTTGCTTCTTGATATAGTTTATATTTGATGTGTTTGGTATTTCAGGCAAGATGGAATTGCTCCCAACTTTACACAGAAGCCAGTCATCAAGCAGGAAGATGGGGGTAAAAGATTACGATTTGAATGTCAACTGACAGCGGACCCCGCTCCTACCATCACATGGTTCAGGGATAGCACACAGCTCAGTGAAGGCGGTAAGGATGATTTTGCCCAATTTGAAGTAGATATTTTTTAATAAACAATAATCAGCCTATATGATTATCTTAAACATAATTAAATGCTCTGTATGGTCAAAAACAAGATAGAAAACAAGGAATAATAAACTATCTACTCACTCGACATGAACAATTGATGAATCGTATCTATTTCCAAGATGAACAGCATATAATGTCCAAAGGTGGTGACAACAACAGTTTAGTAAGTTAGTTCAGATTATGAAGTAAATCACAATGTTTGATTGAAACGCATTTAATTAAATGACTTGGACCGTTTACTACTGCTGTATCTTTCTTAACTTTTAGATTGAGTTAAATAATAGCTCACACAGGGATGAAGGTCTTCTTTAAGGCATTCTACCAAGCTTTCTAAACCTTCCCCTGATCCACCTACCAAACCTTCCCCTGATCCACCTACCACACTAATTATAATTTGTAATACAAACAATGTCATGATCAGCTTGGTTTGCATGAGAAAAAACAAACAAACTACATTTGGAAAAAGGAAGCCAGACAATATATTTTGTGATGTAAATTGGTAAAAGGCTGAGTGGTAGGATGAATGGTTTACAGCCCAACAATACAGACAGTCCAACAATACAACAATACAGACAGCCCAAGGAATAGATTGTGGTATTGACCTCTAATTCTTGCACACATATAGACATTGTGGTTTTAGGAGCTTATAATATACGTCTTAACAAAACTGACTTTATACTCTACATTTGTTTTTCTCTAGTAGGGTCTCAACTTTAAACATGTACGACTAGCAATTAGTGCTATCTGTTTCCTTGTTTAATACATGACCTAAAACAGTCAACATTGCAGTGGTAGATCTTTAATTTATTTTTGTAAACATACAAATAATCTTGCGCAAGACCAACTCCAACTGTTTCCTTCTTCTAAACCCCACCAGATATGACTGTGTGTTCCCTTATTAAGACCAACTCCAACTTTGTCCTTCTTCTAAACCCCACCAGATATGACTGTGTGTTCCCTTAATAAGACCAACTCCAACTTTGTCCTTCTTCTAAACCCCACCAGATATGACTTGTGTTTTCCCTTAATAAGACCAACTCCAACTTTGTCCTTCTTCTAAACCCCAAGATATGACTGTGTGTTCCCTTAATAAGACCAACTCCAACTTTGTCCTTCTTCTAAACCCCACCAGATGTGACTGTGTGTTCCCTTAATAAGACCAACTCCAACTTTGTCCTTCTTCTAAACACCACCAGATGTGACTGCGTGTTCCCTTAATAAGACCAACTCCAGCTTTGTCCTTTTTCTAAACCCCACCAGATATGACTGTGTGTTCCCTTAATAAGACCAACTCCAACTTTGTCCTTCTTCTAAACCCCACCAGATATGACTGCATTCCCTTAATAAGACCAACTCCAACTTTGTCCTTCTTCTAAACCCCACCAGATTTGACTGTGTGTTCCTTTAATAAGACCAACTCCAACTTTGTCCTTCTTCTAAACCCCACCAGATATGACTGTGTGTTCCCTTAATAAGACCAACTCCAGCTTTGTCCTTCTTCTAAACCCCACCAGATATGACTGTGTGTTCCCTTAATAAGACCAACTCCAACTTTGTCCTTCTTCTAAACCCCATCAGATATGACTGTGTTCCCTAAATACTTTAATCACATTAATGTAACCATCTATGTGTATTTGATGTATTTTTCCATTGTAGGTCGCCTAACAATGAAGGCTGATCAGAAAGGTACAAAAGATTATATGCTTACCTTGGAAATCTCGAATGTATCGCCACAAGACGCAGGCAGTTATCGCGTAACAGCTAAAAATGCACTTGGAGAGAGTAACGCTACCATTGGACTAAACTTCGACGGTAAGGGATGAAACTGGCTTCTGTGTACTAATACCAATATATTGTCCTATTCTGTAGATACCTTGATACACTAGGCTAGATGGACTGATTTTGTCAATTCTTGTAGTTTCATTACTGACAACGACTTTTTTCAATATATATTTAACAGAAATGGAATTTTCAGACAACTTTAAATGTAATTTTTGTTTTGTATTTTAAAGCCAGTTTGCTTTTTAAAGAGCTCTTAATAACTGATGGTTCAACCCCATTTGCCCACAGTTAATCATGTTTAAGGCATATGTCTGTAAAGATTTGAAGTTTGGATGAATGTTTCTAATAAAAATGGTATTTACATTTTGGCAATGAGATTTTAATCAAGAATTTGTACCCTGTAAAGAAAACATATAATAGAAAAGGTCATTTGTAATGAAAGCAAGAATTAGTATAGGTACATTATTAGTTTAGAACATCCTGTAGTTGCCTGAATATATATATTACCTGCACATGGATATTATAGTAGGCTTACATAGAAAACAAATAAACACACATATTTCTGGTGTAAACAAGACAATAACATATCCTTTAATAGTTCTCAAATAATTAAAGACACTATATAGAACTCACAAAAGCCAGTTCCTATTCATTCTTTCGGATGTAAACTGGATGGTCCTGTGTTTTGGTATGTAACCTCCAAGCATATAAAAAATTACATAGGAATCTATTCTTTAGTAGGACACAGTTCCCAGATTCCTATCCTTCCTTCCTCTCTCTCTGGAGAAGTTCTAAATAACATAAATCAATATGTTGATTAGCAGTAAAGAAAGAGCAGCTGTTTCAAATACAACTGACTGGCTGGGGGGCAGGAGGGGGAGGGGTGTCGTGTGGTGGTGGATTTTGATTTTTTTTAAAAAAAAAATTATACTTATGTCTCAAATGAAACGTGATGATGGGATTACACTGTATATATTTGTTTTCTCCTATGTTATAGTTGGGCCTGGAGGAAGGGGCATCAAATACACTAATAATGCAATTACGGTGTCATTTTTTCATACTTTTGCACATTAATTGGTGTAATAGTCATCTAAAAACAAGAGATACACAGCATGTCAAATGATTTATTATTTAAAACTCGGACGTCTTCCCTGGGGTTCGGGTTGGAGGGGGTGGGTGGAGGGTAACAGGGGGTCAATTTATTTAATTATTTCTCAAATGAACATTTTGATGAAGGGATTACATTGTATATACTGTGGGGAGGGGGTGTGGGCGGGGGGAAGTGACCTGTGTGAATAAAACTTGCGTATTTTACGATGGCCGCGCCGTTGAATTTGTTCAATTTTCATTTACATTAAGGCTTCAATTTCAATATAACAGGAAATAGAAATAAACATAAGACAATTGCTGCTTAAAAGAAAGAGGCAGAATAAGTTATGAATACAGTCATAGCCACATGTCTGTCTACATGTCTGTCCTGTCATTGTTATTGCATTATAAGCAAAGCCAAACAATAAGGCCACTCGGGTTTAAACCAGGCCTAATATTCATAAAACTTTTGAGCACAAGAATCGGACTCGACTCAAAATTTCAAATTTTTTAATTCCAAATAAAAACAATTTTACAAGCAAATTACTATATTTACTTACAGAAACCAGTTATTTTAAAGGTAATTTAACAGAAAATGTCTGAAAATTACAATTCTTACCCATACTTTTGTGTTGATAGGGTTTGCAAAAAAATGAGATTTTGAGTCTGAGTCTGATTCTTGTGCTAAAACATTTGATAAATTTAGGCCCAGGTTAGTTTAAACTTATTTATTTTACATTGATTGTAAGGAAAACTCTATGAACTTATTTTAATCACTCTCGATGTCTTCCTGGGTGGAACCAGTACTAAGCAAATGCAGATAAGGTATCTTGCTCAGGGGCTCAACACATATGGTAATGGCGGAGATTGAACCTGTGACTTTTCGATCCTGGGTCCAACACTCTACCACTAGATCACAGCGCTATACAAACCAGGTTCTAGGGTATACCAAACCTCACTCGTACTATTGTCATCCCAGTAAAATGGTACAGTGTAAATAAAGAAATCCCCCCTGGCTATCTCCTCTAACAAACTAGGCAGCATTAATAGGCAATATAACACAAGATGATCATGTATATATGTATAAAAACCTTCCACAGCAGACATGTCTGTCCTGTTGACAGTTGTTCCATTACAAGCCAAGCAAGAGGTCTAACAGCTAATTCAAAGTGCCGAAAAAGCACCATGAAGCCATTCATTGAAATGGGTGTTTACAATATAAGCACCATGCAACCATTCATTGAAATGGGTGTTTACAATATAAGCACCATGCAACCATTCATTGAAATGGGTGTATACAATATAAGCACCATGCAGCCATTCATTGGAATGGGTGTGAACAATATAAGCACCATGGATCCATTCATTGAAATGGGTGTGAACAATATAAGCACCATGCAGCCATTCATTGGAATGGGAGTTTACAATATAAGCACCATGCAGCCATTCATTGGAATGGCTGTGAACAATATAAGCACCATGCAACCATTCATTGAAATGGGTGTTTACAATATAAGCACCATGCAGCCATTCATTGGAATGGGTGTGAACAATATAAGCACCATGCTGCCATTTATTGAAATCTGTGTGAATAATATAAGCACCGTGCAGTCATTCATTGAAATGGGTATGAACAGTATAAGCACCATGCTGCCATTCATTGAAATGGGTGTGAACAATATAAGCACAATGCAGCCATTCATTGAAATCTGTGTGAACAATATAAGCACCATGCATGATGTTACTATTATGAAATACAAAGAAATGAATTGATTTAACAAAATATGGTACAAAAATAAGAAAAGCAATACAAAGGGATCTCAAACTTCACATAGTTTACGTTAAACTTTATATTTAGTGTTTTACTATTTTGAGTTTTAGTACATTTAGTATTTTATTTTCTGCATGGTGTATATGTGTGTAGGTAAATATATATATATATCATCAACGCAGCCTCGAAGGGAGAAAAACAAGAACCAGAGGGCTCCCCACCAAACTTTGTCCAGAAGCCTGTCATCAAACAGGTTGAGGGCAAAATAGTATTTGAATGCAAACTCACGGGTGATCCAAAGCCTGATATCAAGTGGATGCAGGCGAATAATCAAATACAAGATGGTGGCCGCTACAAACTGAGTCACACCGTAGATAACAATAATGTACAAACACTCACACTAGAAATATCTGGCCTAGGGAAGCAGGATGGTGGAGAATACAAAGTGTTTGCTAAAAATAATCGCGGTGAGGCGACGGCCACAATAAATCTCAATTTGGAAGGTAATTATCCAGTTGATTGTGTATTTTGTTTGAAAATAAAACTCAAACTGGTGATGGCTGTTGTGTGAAAAAAATATATGTTGGAATATCTTGATTATGCTTCATTTATAACAATGTTGCCAAACTAAACATTTCTTAGAGGAAGCTGATTTTAAGGTAATTGCTATAACAGAGGAACTGTAATTGCTATAACAGAGGAACTATTCACAGTTATTTTAACTTGCCCGCTCTGGTACTAATAAAACCTTTCACGGCGACACGTCTGTCCTGTCATCATTATTCCATTATAAAGGTAGGTATAAAAGTTGAAAGGAAATGTAGTATTCACAGTCAATGAAAAACATGCTCACAAAATAAACAACAATTACAAGACAATTAAAGCAAGGCATAAGACACCACAGACACAAAAGGCAAGCCAAACATAATCATAAGCCATTTATTAAGTCCTAGTTATTCCATCATAAGCCAAGCTAAAAGATCAATAAAACCCTTACACAACCACATGTCTCTCCTGTCCTAGTTATTCCATTATAAGCCAAGCTGACTTATCAGTAAAACCCTTACACAAACACGTGTCTCTCCTATCCTAGTTATTCCATTATAAGCCAATTTAAAAGGTCAATAAAACCCTTGCACAGCCACATGTCTCTTCTGTCCAAGTTATTCCAATATAAGCCAAGCTGACATATCAATAAAACCTTACACAACCACATGTCTCTCCTGTCCGAGTTATTACTTTATAAGCCAAGCTGACATCTGTAAAACCCTTACACAACCACATGTCTCTCCTGTCCTGGTTTTTCCATTTATGATACACCAAGCCAAAATATCAGTAAAACCCTTATACAGTCACATGTTTTGCTTGTCCCAAATATTCCATTATAAGCCAAGCAAAAAGATCAATAAAAACAACTGTCCTAGTTATTCCATTATAAGCCAAGCTAAAATATCAATAAAACCCTTACACAACACATGTCTCTCCTGTCCTAGTTATTCCATTATAAGTCAAGTGTTATTTCATTTTAAGTTGAGTCAAAATATCAGTAAAAGCCTTACACAACCAAATGTCTCTCCTGTCCTAGTTATTCCATTATAAGCCAAGCTAAAAGATCAATAAAACCCTTGCACAACCACATCTCTCCTGTCCTAGTTTTTCTATTAAATGCCAAGCCAAAATATCAATAAAACCCTTACACAACCACATGTCTCTCCTATCCTAGTTATTCCATTATAAGTCGAGTCAAAATATCAATCAAAACCTTGCACAGCCACATGTCTGCCCTGGCCTAATTATTTCATTATAAGCCAAACAACAGGTCAAACAATCTTTTTCTCAATGGACAAGACATTATTGTCTGTCTTTCAGAGGACAAATCTTGTCAGTCTTTATATCAATGAAAGCTCAGACAGTTTGAAATCCACCAATATCAGATACTAAACAGCAGAATTATGGCTCTTATTA
The DNA here is from genome assembly GCA_037043455.1 of Cyrtodaria siliqua. Taxonomy (NCBI): domain Eukaryota; kingdom Metazoa; phylum Mollusca; class Bivalvia; order Adapedonta; family Hiatellidae; genus Cyrtodaria; species Cyrtodaria siliqua. The sequence continues at coordinate 68,921 of JAWPHD010003659.1, forward strand.
AATGATAAATGCTAAATTGTGCCTTGTGAACACTTTCTCACATCTCAGAGTTACACTGTCCCCAGTCATACTTATTAAAACCAGCAATAAATAAGTGTGGGCATGCACAGTATATATTTTAGAGCAGGCTGTAAGTCATGGTTAATCAATTTCATTTTAATTGCTATCTAGAAAATATCTACTTTAAAATGATAAATCAGCAGAATATTGTGATTCATGTTTAGTTAACGAGATTTAAATTGACCACAATAAGTGCACTACATTAATTATCAGTCCATTAATATTTTGACTTCAACTTCAAACCAGAAGCATCTGACTGGTCGATACATTCCACCTCTTTCCCAGATAAGTGATGAATTGTGCCCGAGGGTTTACAGTGAGTACCATTGTGAAACTCTGTTCACATATTCTCACTGCAGCTCCTTTGTCTTTCATCAGTTATTTTCCAAACTTGGTCAACATTTTTTATATTAATTAAAGCTTGAAAAAACAATGAAAAAAGAGGCTATAAAGTTATGCCCCTTGATTTATAGAACAAATGCTATATTTAGCCTTGTAAACACTAGCATTTTCATCTACTAAATTTAGTAAAGGTGTTTTAGTAATAAAGCATGGAATACCCAATTAGAACAAAGATAAATATGGCCCTTAAATTTATTTTAAAAATGCCTTATTTTGCCTTGTGAACACTTCAGGGCCTTCATCCATTATATGGTCTTTACAAACTGGGTCAAACATTTTTTATACCCCCGCAAACGAAGTTTGAGACGGGGAGTATAAAGGCATCACTGCGGCAGTCGGTCGGTCGTTCGGTCTGTTGAATCTTGTGGAGCAAACTACTTCTACCGTTTTCAAGATATGAAATTGAAACTTTGTATACATGCTCAATATAAAGTGTAGATGTGCCTGACACAATCTTTGATGTGGCTCTCTCAGTTCCTTGCTGTGTTATTGCCCTTCCCCAGTGAACATGATGGTTATCTGAGTCGAACATTATTTTGATTCGACATTTAACATGGCTGCCAGTGGCCATCTTTGTTTACATAGAGTTATATAATGAAAACTTGTAGCGACTATTCCTCTGAAACTACTTGACGGATTTTCATGAAACTTCACAGAAATGTTGCTCTTGATGTCTAATTGATCCTAGCAAAATTTCAGGTCAGCCGGAAATTCAAGATGGCCACCATGGCTAAAAATAGATTTTCAAAATACAAGTTTGTAGCGACTACTTCTTGAAAACTATAAGTGATATTGATATGGGACTTTTTCTAAAATGATCAGCATGACATGATGGTTATTCAAGTCGAACATTATTTTGATTCGACGTTAAACATGGCTGCCAGTGGCCATGTTTGTTTACATAGAGTTATATAATGAAAACTTGTAGCGACTACTCCTCTGAAACTACTTGACGGATTTTCATAAAACTTCACAGGAATGTTGCTCTTGATGTCTAATTGATCCTAGCAAAATTTCAGGTCGGCCGGAAATTCAAAATGGCCACCACGGCTAAAAATAGATTTTCAAAAAACCAGTTTGTAGCGACTTCTTCCTGAAATCAAAATCAATCAGTAGAGCTTCAAGGTCATTGACCTCTTGTTCTATTTATAGCCTCCAAAAAACCCAAAGAATGCATATTCCAATACACCAAAATAAACTTAGAAGTAATCAAAACTGAAAAAAACATCAAACATGTGCTTCATAATTATTATAAAGACCATCCATGGACCTAAAAGATGCTTAGTTGATTTCTTTCTGATTTACACCATGGACATTCATGCGAAACTGAGGAGTGCCCCCCATAAGGGAAAGTTGTCCGTTAAAAAAAATTAAAACGCCCCTTTTTCCATTTCGCGAATTTATTCCGGACGTCTTGACATACGTATTATTGCGATTGTCCAAAAATTGGCCTAGCAGCACCTTTTTAAGATAACACTGAAATAGCCTTTTTAACAGCTTTTTTGCAAACTTTTTTCTTTCGGTTTGTTTTTTTCCATAGCATGAAAAAGGTCTGAAATTTGCAATCAGAAGTCATTTCCTCTCTAAAAAGTTGCCTCCTATAACCCGATTTATATAATTGCAGTTAGTAAAAATTGCTATATTCAGCATATACAATCTTGTGGAGCGAACTACTTTTACAGTTTTCAAGATATTTAATGGAAACTTTGTGTACATGATCAACATGAAGTGTAGCTGTGTGTGTCTCACTCATTTCCCTGGAGAGTTATTGCCCTTGCACTTAGTCAAAATTGCTATATTCAGCATATGCAATCTTGTGGAGCTTATTAACTACTTTGACAGTTTTCAAGATATTGAATTGAAACCTTGTGTACTTGATCATCATGAAGTGTAGATGTGCGTGACACAATTTTGGTGTGACTCAGTTAGTTCCTTGCAGAGTTATTGCCCTTGCATGTAGTAAACATTGCTTTATTCAGCATATGCAATCTTATGGAGCGAACTACTTTTACAGTTTGGAAGATATTGAATTAAAATTTTGTGTACATGATAAACATGAAGTGTACATGTACGTGACACACTTTTGGTGTGGCTCAGTCTATCCCATGCAGAGTTATTGCCCTTGATCTTACTAAAAAATTGTTTTCGGGGTTATTTATCACCTTCAGTGCTAGTTCTAGTTTGTTTTGTTTTTAATAAAAGCTTGTACAATTCAAAACCCAGTTATATCCTGTCAGACACAACAGAGTTATATCCCTGGAATTATTAAATGAAAGGATGAAATAAATAAACTGCTTCTGATTTTCACCAAGTTTTTTTATTTGAAAGTGAAATCCAAGGTGGATGCCATTATTATAAATAGTCAAAATCTTAAAAACTCTTCTTGTTATTACCCACAAACAGATTTACACAGTTTTTGTTTATAAATCATCACCAAACCCTGGACTATCAACGTTATACAAATAAAGTTCACAGGGTAAATTAATGGCTGCATCCAGTGGGGTCCAAAAGTTTTGTATATTTAGAAATTTCACACATGTTTTATATATGCATCAAGGAGAAAACTTGAAAATCTCAAATAAAGCTCTAATATACTGCATGTAGCATTAGATTAGGATACCCACTTTATTGTATAATGCCATGTTTTATAGTTGAGTATGCTGTCCTTCTGTTTTATTTGAAGGTTTGTTTCAAATTAGGTCAGTGTGAAATCCAAGGTGGATGCCATTATTATAAATAGTCAAAATCTTAAAAAACTCTTCTTGTTATTGTAACCCACAAACAGATTTAAACAGTTTTTGGTTATAAATCATCACCAAACCCTGGACTATCAATGTTATACAAATAAAGTTCACGGGGTAAATTAATGGCTGCATCCTGGGAGTGTCCAACAAATGTTTTGTATATATAGAGATTTCACACATGTTTTATATACACATCAAGGAGAAAACATGAAAATCTTCAAATAAAGCTAAAATATACTGCATGTAGCATTAGATTAGTATACCCACTTTATTGTATAATGCCATGTTTTAGAAATATTTTGAATAGTTGAGTGTGCTGTCCTTCTGGCAGCACTTGTTTTGTTACACTTTATATTTAGTTCTTACTGTTTTGAATTTAAATACTAATTTTATATTCTGCATGATTATGCGTGTGTATGTAAATATATATATATGTGTCCTCATTAACACAGCCCCAAAGGGACAAGAACCACAGGGCTCCCCACCAAACTTTGTCCAGAAGCCTGTCATCAAACAGGTTGAGGGCAGAATAATATTTGAGTGCAAACTCACGGGTGATCCAAAGCCTGATATCACATGGATGCAGGGGAATAATCAAATACAAGATGGTGGCCGCTACAAACTGAGTCACACCGTAGATAACAATAATTTACAAACACTCACACTAGAAATATCTGGCGTAGGGAAGCAGGATGGTGGAGAATACAAAGTGTTTGCTAAAAATAATCGCGGTGAGGCGACGGCCGCAGTAAATCTTAATTTGGAAGGTAATTATGCAGTGACCTGCTTACTTTCTTTTTAAAAAGTGAAACTGGTGATGGTTGTACAGTGTGAAAATAACAAGGTTGGAATAACTCGTTATGTGTTTTATTTATAATAATGTTGGCAAACTAAACATTTCTTGGAGATAGCTGATTTTAAGCTAATTGCTATAACAGGAAATATTCACAGTTATTTTAGTTTACCCACTCTGGTGCTAAAAATGTCATCTTTGCTACAGAGTACATGTCATCTGTCCTGTCAAATTTATTTCATTATAACCCAAGCAATGACATGTCAGTCCAGTCATAGTTACCCCACTATAAGCCAAGCAATCAGATAAATAAAACCTTTCTCAGTGACATATCAGTCCAGTCATAGTTATCCCACTATAAGCCAAGCAATCATATAAATAAAAACTTTCTCAGTGACATGTCAGTCCGGTCATAGTTATCCCACTACAAGCTAAGCAATCAAATAAAACATTTCTCAGTGACATGTCAGTCCAGTCATAGTTATCCCACTATAAGCCAAGCAATCATATAAATAAAACCTTTCTCAGTGACATGTCAGTCCGGTCATAGTTATCCCACTACAAGCTAAGCAATCAAATAAAACTTTTCTCAGTGACATGTCAGTCCAGTCATAGTTATCCCACTATAAGCCAATGAAATCATATAAATAAAACCTTTCACAGAGACATGTCAGTCGGGTCATAGTTATCCCACTATAAGTCAAGCAATCAGATAAATACAACCTTTCTTAGTGGCATGTCAGTCCAGTCATAGTTATCCCACTATAAGCCAAGCAATCAGATAAATAAAACCTTCCACAATGACATGTTTGTTCTGCTATAGTTATTCCATCTGTCCTGCTATAGTTATTCCATCTGTCCTTCTATAGTTATTCCATCTGTCCTGCTATGATTATTAGTCCCCCACCGGTCTGGTGGGGGAGGGACTATTAAGTCTGCACCTTGTCCGTCTGTCCGTCCTTCCGTCCGTCCATCCTTCTGAAATGCTTGTCCGGACCATATTTTCAATACTATAAGACTTTGAGATACCAAACTTGGTATTTGGATACATCTTGAGATAGCGGTGTGTTGCGTACCAAAAAAAGGAAAAAAGGTCACTGTGCCCTTGACCTGTGACCTCTTTCATAGAAAATGCTTGTCCGGACCGTATTTTCAATACTATAACACTTAGAGATACCAAACTTGATATTTGAATACATCTAGGAATAGCAGTGTGTCGCATAACAAAATAAGGTCACAGTGACCTTGACCTGTGACCTCTGTCATAGAAAATGTTCTGAAAATGCTTGTCCTGGCCATATTTTCAAGACTATAATACTTTGAGATACCAAACTTTGTATGTGGATACATCTTGGGATAGTGGTGTGTCGCGTTTGAAAATAAGGTCACTGTGACCTCTGTCATAGATAATGCTTGTCCAGAACGTTTTTTCAATACTATAGCTCTTAGAGATACCAAACTTGGTATGTGAATACATATTGGGATAGCAGTGTTTCGCTTACCAAAATAAGGTCATTGTGACCTTGACCTTGACCTGTGACCTCTGTCATAGAAAATGCTTGTCCGGACCGTATTTTCAATACTATAACACTTAGAGATACCAAACTTGATATTTGAATACATCTAGGAATAGCAGTGTGTCGCATACCAAAATAAGGTCACAGTGACCTTGACCTGTGACCTCTGTCATAGAAAATGCTTGTCCTGGCCATATTTTCAAGACTATAATACTTTGAGATACCAAACTTTGTATGTGGATACATCTTGGGAAAGTGGTGTGTCACGTTTGAAAATAAGGTCACTGTGGCCTAGACCTGTGACCTCTGTCATAGATAATGCTTGTCCGGACCGTTTTTTCAATACTATAACACTTAGAGATACCAAACTTGGTATGTAAATATATCTTGGGATAGCAGTGTGTCACTTACCAAAATAAGGTCATTGTGACCTTGACCTCGACCTGTGACCTCTGTCATAGAAAATGCTTGTCCGGACCGTATTTTCAATACTACAACACTTAGAGATATCAAACTTGGTATGTGGATACATCTTGGGATAGCGGTGAGTCGCGTACCAAAATAAGGTACTGTGATCTTGACCTGTGACCTCTGTCATAGAAAATGCTTGTCCGGACCGTATTTTCAATACTATAACACTTAGAGATACCAAACTTGGCATGTGAATACATCTTGGTATAGCGGTGTGTCGCGTACCAAAATAAGGTCACTGTGACCTTGACCTGTGACCTCTGTCATAGAAGAAAATGCATGTCCGGACCGTATTTTCAATACTATAACACTTAGAGACACCAAACTTGGTATGTGAATACATCTTGGGATAGCGGTGTGTCACGTACCACAATAAGGTCATTGCGACCTTGACCTTGATCTTTGACCTCCATCATAGAAAATGTCTGGAAAATGTTTATCTGGGCCGGTGGGGGACTATGGATTGCCCTGCAATTCTTGATGCTCTTGTTCCATCTGTCCTGCTAGAGTTATTCCATCTGTCCTGATGTAGGTATTCCATATGTACTGCTATCTGTCCTGCTATAATTATTCCATATGTCCTGCTATGTTTATTCCATCTGTCCTGCTATAGTTATTCCATCTGTCCTGTTATAGTTATTTCATCTGTCCTGCTATAGTTATTCCATCTGTCCTGCTATAGTTATTCCATCTGTCCTGCTATGATTATTTCATCTGTCCTGCTATAGTTATTCCATCTGTCCTGCTATAGTTATTCCATCTGTCCTGCTATAGTTATTTCATCTGTCCTGCTATAGTTATTCCATCTGTCCTGCTATAGTTATTCCATCTGTCCTGCTATGATTATTTCATCTGTCCTGCTATAGTTATTCCAATGAGCTAAATCATCAGCTCACTAAAACTACCTGACAGCACCATTTGTGCCCTGCATCGGACATGTCTGTCCTGTCATTGTTATTCCATTTTAAGCAAAGTAGATATAAAAGTCGAAATGGAAGGATAACATTCAATGATCACAGTCAACCACAAACACCCATAGAAATAAACAACATTTACAAGGATAAATAAGACGCAGGGTATGTGACATCCCAAACATAAAAGGGTTGACAATAGAGCTACCCCCTTCTAACGGACAGTGACAAAAAAAGCCGCTGGGGGCTTAAAACAGGTTCTAGGATGCACCAGAACTCACTCGCACACTATTGTCATCCCAGTAAAATGGTACACTGTCAATAAATAAAAACCCACCAGGATATATCCTCTAACAAACTAGGCAGCATTTATAGGCAATATAACACAAAGATGATCATGTATATATATGTATTAAAAAAGCTCAGAAATCCACAAATAGTTCTCAGTTTCTTGGCAGAAACCAGAGCAACAAGAGAATAAACCATTAAGGGCATGACAAGACAAGATTGGAGACAAACATTATGGTCTTCCAGGGTTCACAATATGTCTGGTCATTACACAATCAAAGAGGAAAGCATAGTGGCGAACTGTAAATGGGTCAACCACTAAACATGCAGTGCATTGCAAAATGATGGGGTCTTAACCATAAAGCCAACAAATCAATAAAACCCTTTTGCAGCGCCATGTCTGTCATGTCAGTGTCATTCCATTATAAGCCAAGCCAACAAATCATTACAACTTTTCCACAGAGGACATGTTTGTCAAATAAAGGACCAAACTTTGTCTGGGTCTTTATATCAATGAAAGTTCGCACAAATTAAAATCCACCCATATAGAAAATTAAACAGCAGAGTTGTGACCCTTGTTTATTGAACAGATGGTATATTTAGCCTTGTGAACACTTTGTTCTGTCATCCACCACTCTTTACTAAAGTTGATCAGACTGTTTATAGTTCTAAAAGTGCTGACAAGTTGGAAACTCTGCTATACCCTAGCTGTTAGAACAACAAAATTATTGTCCTTGAATTTACTTGAAAAAATGCTATGCTTTGCCTTGTGAACACTGTACAGCCTTCCTTTTACTGAACTTGGTCAAAATATTGAAACCAGTTAGATCAGACCAGACACAACACAGTTATGGCTCTTGAATCATTGAATAAATCAGGGAATTTCAGTTCGTTTACATGAACAATATAGAAATCAGCTTCTGATTTTTGCCAAATTTAATTTTAAAGGTTTGTTTTTTATTCGGTCAGAGTGAAATCCAAGATTTATATATATCCAGTATTATAGTCAAAATCTTAAAAAATAAAAACAGATTTAAACAGTTTTGTTTATAAATCATCACCAAACACTGGAATATCAATGTTGTACAAATAAAGTTCCCCGGGTAAAAAATGACAGCATCTCCGTTTTTTTTGTATATAAAAAGTTTTACATAGACTTATATAGGGAAATACTTGAATAGCCTTCTTTGTAACAACAATACATCAGTCTCATATATTGCATGAGGCATTAGCTTAGGATACAGTGACATTTTTTAGAGATTTTAAATAGTTGAGTGTGATGTCCTTCTGAAACCTCTTTCTTATTTTACACGTTATTTGTAGTTCTTACTATTTTGAGTTTTAGTACATATAGTGTTTTGTTTTCTGCATGGTTATAGGTGTGTATGTAAATATATATATGTGTCCTCATTAACACAGCCCCGAAGGGACAAGAACCACAGGGATCCCCACCAAACTTTGTCCAGAAACCTGTCATCAAACAGGCCGAGGGCAAAATAATATTTGAGTGCAAACTCACGGGTGATCCAAAGCCTGATATCAAGTGGATGCAGGGGAATGATCAAATACAAGATGGTGGCCGCTACAAACTGAGTCACACCGTAGATAACAATAATGTACAAACACTCACACTAGAAATATCTGATGTAGGGAAGCAGGATGGTGGAGAATTCAAAGTGTTTGCTAAAAATAATCGCGGTGAGGCGTCGGCCACAATAAATCTCAATTTGGAAGGTAATTATGCAATGACCTGTTTACTTTTTTTTTAAAAATAAAAATGAAACGTTTTGCGAAAATTATAAGGTTCGAATAACTCATTTGTTTTATTTATTACAATGTTGCTGAACTAAACATTTCTTAGAGAAAGCTGATTTTAAGGTATTTGCTATAACAGAGGATATTCAATATTTGTTTTAGTATGCCCACTCTGCTACTAAAGATGTTGTCTTTGCTACAGAGTTAATGACATCTGTCCAGTCATAGTTATCCCACTTTAAGCCAAGCAGATAAATAAAACCTTTCTCAGTGACATGTCAGTCCAGTCATAGTTATCCCACTATAAGCCATGCAATCAGATAAATAAAACCTTTGTCAGTGACATGTCAGTCCAGTCATAGTTATCGCACTATAAGCAAATCAATCGGATAAATAAAACCTTTCTCAGTGACATGTCAGTCCAGTCATAGTTATCCCACTATAAGCCAAGCAATCAGATAAATAAAACCTTTCTCAGTGACATGTTAGTCCAGTCATAGTTATCCCACTATAAGCCAAGCAATCAAATAAATAAAACCTTCCACAGTGACAAGTCAGTCCAGTCATAGTTATCCCACTATAAGCCAAGCAATCAGATAAATAAAACCTTTCTCAGTGACATGTTAGTCCAGTCATAGTTATCCCACTATAAGCCAAGCAATCAGATAAATAAAACCTTCCACAGTGACAAGTCAGTCCAGTCATAGTTATCCCACTATAAGCCAAGCAATCAGATAAATAAAACCTTCCACAGTGACAAGTCAGTCCAGTCATAGTTATCCCACTATAAGCCAAGCAATCAGATAAATAAAACCTTCCACAGTGACAAGTCAGTCCAGTCATAGTTATCCCACTATAAGCCAAGCAATCAAATAAATAAAACCTGCCATCGTGACATGTCAGTCCAGTCATATGCTATGCTATAATTATTCCATCTGTCCTGCTATTCCATCTGTCTTGCTATAGTTATTCCATCTGTCCTGCTATAATTATTCTATCTGCAGTGTTTTTTTATGTGTTTTGTGAATGCAGCCTGTGCCTGTGCCATTGTGAAAAATAGCGGCATTTTTCTAGAAATTGTGAAAATTGTGAAATATTATAACAATTGTTAAGTTTTGTTTTTGGTAAATACAGACTAGTTTTAACACCAGCGTATATTAAGACTAGTTACCTTACTGGTCTGTATTTACCCTAAAAATTACAAGACAATATTGGAGACAAACATTATGGTCTTCCAGGATTCACAATATGTCTAGTCATAACACAATCAAAGAGGAAAGAAAAGTGGCGAATTGAAATGGGTCAGCCACTAAACATGCAGTGCATTGCAAAATGATGGGGTCTTAACCATAAAGCCAACAAATCAAATAATCCCTTTTGCAGCGACATGTCTGTCATGTCAGTGTCATTCCATTATAAGCCAAGCCAACAAATCATTACAACTTTTCCACAGAGGACATGTTTGTCAAATAGAGGACCAAACTTTGTCTGGGTCTTTATATCAATGAAAGTTCGCACAAATTAAAATCCATCCATATAGAAAATTAAACAGCAGAGTTGTGGCCCTTGTTTATTGAACAAATTCTATATTTAGCCTTGTGAACACTCTAGCATCTTGATCTCTCATCCACCACTCTTTACTAAATTTGATCAGGATGTTTTCACTTCTGAAAGTGCTGACAAGTTGGAAACTCCGCTATTCATAACTCACATCCAGTCAACTTCCTGTAGGTTGAGATATTCAGTAGGTGAAAATAAAGGGGTTTACTAGGACTTCATCCTCAATCTCTATATGAAAAATCAAACACTAGACAATAATTTTAGATCAACAAAAATTATTGTCCTTGAATTTACTTGAAAAAATGCTATATTTTGCCTTGTGATCATATGTAGGCCTAGGGCCTTCATTTCTCCAAACTTGGCCAAAATACTTTTTTTAATAAAAGCTTGTACAAGTTTGAAACCAGTTATATCAGACCATACACAACAGAGTTATGGCCCTTGAATTATTGAATAAATAAGGCAATTTCAGTTTGTTTTACATGAACAATTTAAAAAACTGCTTCTGATTTTCGCTAAATTTAAAGGGTTTGTTTCAAATTAGGTCAGCGTGAAGTCTAAGATGGACACGAGTATTATAAACAGTCGAAATCTTAAAAAATCTTGTTATGAACCACTAACAGTTTTGTATATAAATCATCTCCAAACCCCGGACTATCAAAATTGTACAAATAAAGTTCCCGGAGTAAAAAATGGCTTCATCTCCGTGGTCCAAAGTTTGTATCTATAGAGAGTGAAAACTTGAATAATCTTCTTAGTAACAACATTAGGCATACATCTCTCGTATATTGCATGAGGCATTAGTTTAGGATACAACAGAGTTCTTATATACTGGTCTTGAAACACAATGTAAATATAGCTGTAAATATAGCTGCATCCCACATGGTTGTCGTCTCTACCTGTATCTATCGATTTACGGCTTATCAAGCTAGTTATGCATATCGGCTCTACAAAAAGCGAACATTATAGGTTATTTAGAGGCGCCGCAGAGAGAGAGGAAGGATACATAGGAATTTCACCGATTTTTAAAAGCCATATACCGATAGAAAGTGTACAAAATTTCCTTTTTAGACAATTAATTTTCTTTATTGTTATTCGGTGATATATAATCTAATTCGCTGGTATAGAAACAAACTCACGTTCTTCATTAGGCGACCGTCATTTTGTTTAAATTTTTCTGATTTTACCAATTTTCACCAACCCGTATCACACCTTTATGATAATAATATCTCATACATTTTATGTCTTGCAACTCGTTGGCCTTTCATCTTTCCATTAAAATTACATCTAGCAAGTTATGTTTAGAAATGTTGAAGAACATCAAATATTAGAACTATGTTAAATACGTATAATTCGCCGCGAAAGATGGTGCTACTATTGGATGATCTTCTTCAACATTAATGAATGTAACTCTTCAACATTAATGAATGTAACTCGCTAGAAGTAATCTTTATGGAAGGATGAAAGCACAAGGAATTTCAAGACATAAAATTATATGAGATATTATTACGGTAAAGGTGTGATACGGTTGCTGAAAATTGGTAAAATCAGAAAAATTAATGCAAAAACAAAATGGCGGCCACCTAATGAAGAAAGCGAGTTTGTTTCTAAACCTGCGAAATAGATTCTTTATCACCACAAACCAATCAAGAAAATAATTAATTGACTAAAAAATATATTTTATATACTTTCTATCAGTATATGGCTTTTAAAAATTGGTAAACTATTCTTCAAATTATTTATTAAAATGTAACACTACTGTTCGTTTTGTAGATCTGATGCATATAACACGCCCAATAAGCCGTAAATGGTTGTTCAAGACCAGTTATATAAGGATAAAATGATTTATTTTAGAGATTTTAAATAGTTGAGTGTGATGTCCTTCTTACACGTTATTTGTAGTTCTTACTATTTCGAGTTTTAGTACATTTAGTGTTTTATATTCTGCATGGTTATACGTGTGTATGTAAATATATATATATGTGTCCTCATTAACGCAGCCCCGAAGGGACAAGAACCACAGGGATCCCCACCAAACTTTGTCCAGAAACCTGTCATCAAACAGGCCGAGGGCAAAATAATATTTGAGTGCAAACTCACGGGTGATCCAAGGCCTGATATCAAGTGGATTCAGGGGAATAATCAAATACAAGATGGTGGCCGCTACAAACTGAGTCACACCGTAGATAACAATAATGTACAAACACTCACGCTAGAAATATCTGACGTAGGGAAGCAGGATGGTGGAGAATACAAAGTGTTTGCTAAAAATAATCGCGGTGAGGCGACGGCCACAATAAATCTCAATTTGGAAGGTAATTATGCAGTGACCTGCTTACTTTTTTTTTGAAAATAAAAGTGAAACTGATGATGGTTGTTTTGTGAAAATTATAAGGTTGGAATTATTCATGTGTTTTATTTATTACAATGTTGCTGAACTAAACATTTCTTAGAGAAAGCTGATTTTAAGGTAATTGCTATAACAGAGGAAATATTCAATATTTATTTTAGTATTCTCACTCTGGTACTAAAGAGGTTGTCTTTGCTACAGAGTTAATGACATCTGTCCAGTCATATTTATATCAATATAAGCCAAGCAATCAGATAAATAAAACCTTTCAGTGACATGTCAGCTCAGTCATAGTTATCCACTATAAGCCAAGCAGACCGATAAATAAAACCTTTCTCAGTGACATGTCAGTCCAGTCATATTTATCCAACTATAAGCCAAGCAATCAGATCAATAAAACCTTTCAGTGACATGTCAGCTCAGTCATAGTTGTCCCACTATAAGCCAAGCAGACCGATAGATAAAACCTTTCTCAGTGACAAGTCAGTCCAGTCATAGTTACCCCACTATAAGCCAAGCAATCAGATAAATAAAACTTTTCTCAGTGACATGTCAGCCCAGCAATATTAAACCCCACTATGAGCCAAGCAGTCAGATAAATAAAACCTTTCTCAGTGACATGTCAATCCAGTCATAGTTATCCCACTATAAACCAAGCAATCAGATAAATAAAACCATTCCACGTGTTTGTTCTGCCCTAAGCCAAGCCAACAAATCAATAAAACCCTTCCGCAGTGACATGTTTGTCCTGCTATGGTCATTCCATCTGTCCTGCTATAATTATTCCATTTGTCCTGCTATAGTTATTCCATCCGTTCTGCTATAATTATTCCATTTGTCCTGCTATAGTTACGACATCTGTCCTGCTATAAATATTCCATCTGTCCTTCTATAGTTATTCTATCTGTCCTGCTATAAATATGCCATCTGTCCTGCTATAATTATTCCATCTGTCCTTCTATAGTTATTCCATCTGTCCTGCTATAGTTATTCCATCTGTCCTGCTATAAATATTCCATTTGTCCTGCTATAGTTATTTCATCTGTCCTGCTATAGTTATTCAATATGTCCGGCTGTAATTGAATTGAATTGGGTTTTAAGGTGCACCAACACATGAAAGGTTATATGGCGCCTAACAGGCAAAAACATGCCAGGCTCGACCTCCGTACATCGAGATAAAATATGGAAAATGGGCCTAGAACCTTCTTACCCTGAACTGCAGAGTTGCTGCAAATTCTATCGTAGAAACTCCGTTTATGCTGGAGCCACGTTTATTGTTTTTCTGCCACTGCTCTTTTGATGTGAGCGGCACCTGAAACAATGCAGGGATCATGATGAAGATCTTTAATGAACATTTATCTATTCTGCTGTAATTATTCCATCTGTCCTGCTTTAATTATTCCATCTGTCCTGCTATAATTATTCCATCTGTCCTGCTATAGTTATTCCATCTGTCTTGCTATAATTATTCCATCTGTCCTGCTATAATTATTTACATCTGTCCTGCTATAGTTATTCCGTCTGTCCGGCTATAGTTATTCCATATGCCGGGCTGTAATTATTCCATCTGCCCTGCTATAATTATTGCATCTGTCCTGCTATAATTATTCCATCTGTCCTGCTATAGTTATTCCATCTGTCTTGCTATAATTATTCCATCTGTCCTGCTATAATTATTCCATCTGCTATAATTATTCCATCTGTCCTGCTACAGTTATTCCATCTGTCCTGCTATAATTATTCCATCTGTCCTGCTATGATTTTTCCATCTGTCTTGTTATAATTATTCCATCCGTCCTTCTATGATTATTCCATCTGTTCTACTATAGTTATTTCATCTGTCCTTTTATAGTTATTCCATCTGTCCTGCTATAATTTCATCTGTCCAGTCATAATTGAAAGAATTAACAAAATGGCGGCCGCCTAATGAAGAAAGTGAGTTTGTTTCTAAACCAACGAAATAGATTATTGCCAGAAACCAATCAAGAAAATTAATTAACTGAAAAAGAATTTTATACACTTTCTATCAGTGTATGGTTTTTAAAATCGGTAATCTATTCTTCAAATTATTAAGTAAAATGTAACACTACTGTTCGTTTCGTAGATCTGATGCATATATCGCGCCCAAGAAGCCGTAAATCATTGTTTCAAGACCAGTTATAAGGACGCTGGATACAATGATTTTTTTTAGAGATTTTAAATGGTTGAGTGTGATGTCCTTCTGACACCTCTTGTCTTATGTTACACTTTATATGTAGTTCTTACTACCGGTATTTTGAGTTTTAGTACATTAAGTGTTTTATATTCTGCATGGTTATACATGTGTATGTAAATATATATATGTGTCCTCATTAACACAGCCCCGAAGGGACAAGAACCACAGGGCTCCCCACCAAACTTTGTCCAGAAACCTGTCATCAAACAGGCCGATGGCAAAATAATATTTGAGTGCAAACTCACCGGTGATCCAAAGCCTGATATCAAGTGGATGCAGGGGAATAATCAAATACAAGATGGTGGCCGCTACAAACAGAGTCACACTGTAGATGACAATAACATACAAACAATCACACTAGAAATATCTGGCGTAGGGATTGAAGATGGTGGCGAATATAAGGTGTTTGCTAAAAATAATCGTGGTGAGGCGACGGCCACAATAAATCTCAATTTGGAAGGTAATTGTTGAGTGACCTGCGTGTTGTTTTTTTGAAAATAACACTCAAACTCGGCTGTTGTGTGAAAAAAATGAAGTTGGATTTTTATGCTACTTGTATAACAGAGTTGCCAAACTATAAACATTTCTCAAGGAAGCTGATTTTAATCTGTTTGCTATAACACAATGACGATTTATTCATAATATTTTTTGTTGCTATTAACTTTTTTGAAATATTTTGTCTTCGTTGGTTTGCTATTAATATATCAGTAAGCATGATGCATGCGTAAAAACGTATTTTTCTTCAATTAACAATGTAAGTTTTGGTTGCTAATTTCACATTTTATTTGAATATATGTTTTCAGCTGTTTTCCCCCAGAGCACACGCAATTCACATTGCTAATCTTGAAGCTGACTTACATATTAAAATGCATACCTTATTGCAGTAAAATCTGGTAAGAACTGGGTGATCTGCCTCTGTTCAAGCACTTCCTACAGCTTTTGTGTGAACCATGCAGCTGTAGCTTTCTTTATCTGTATATGCCCCACCGTGACCACTGTAGTTTCCGTTATCTGTATATGCCCCACTGTGATCACTGGAGCTACCTTTATCTGTATATGCCCACTGTGATCACTGCAGCTACCTTTATCTGTATATGCCCACTGTGACTACTCTAGCTTCCTTTACCTGTATATGCCCACTGTGATCACTGCAGCTTCCTTTATCTGTATATGCCCACTGTGGCTACTCTAGCTTCCTTTATCTGTATATGCCCACTGTGACCACTGTAGCTTCCTTTATCTGTATATGCCCACTGTGATCACTGTAGCTTCATTTACCTGTATATGTCCCACTGTGACTACTGTAGCTTCCTTTATCTGTATATGCCCACTGTGACTACTTCAGCTTCCTTTGTCTGTGTATGCCCCACTGTGACCACTGCAGCTTCCTTTATCTGTATATGCCCACTGTGATCACTGCAGCTACCTTTATCTGTTTATGCCCCACTGTGATCACTGTAGCTTCCTTTACCTGTATATGTCCCACTGTGACTACTGCAGCTTCCTTTATCTGTATATGCCCACTGTGACTACTGCAGCTTCCTTTGTCTGTGTATGCCCCACTGTGACCACTGCAGCTTCCTTTATCTGTATATGCCCACTGTGATCACTGCAGCTACCTTTATCTGTATATGCCCACTGTGATCACTGCAGCTACCTTTATCTGTATATGCCCCACTGTGATCACTGTAGCTTCCTTTACCTGTATATGTCCCACTGTGACTACTGCAGCTTCCTTTATCTGTATATGCCCCACTGTGACTACCGCAGCTTCCTTTATCTGTATATGCCCCACTGTGACCACTGCAGCTTCCTTTATCTGTATATGCCCACTGTGACTACTGCAGCTTCCTTTGTCTGTGTATGCCCCACTGACCACTGCAGCTTCCTTTTTCTGTATATGCCCCACTGTGACCACTGCAGCTTCCTTTATCTGTATATGCCCACTGTGACTACTGCAGCTTCCTTTATATGTATATGCCCCACTGTGACCACTGTAGCTTCCTGTATCTATGTATGCCCACTGTGACCACTTTAGCTTCCTTTTTCTGTATATGCCACAATGTGATCACTGCAGCTTCCTTTATCTGTATATGACACAATGTGATCACTGTAGCTTCCTTTATCTGTATATGCCCACTGTGACTACTGTAGCTTCCTTTATCTGTATATGCCCACTGTGACCACTGTAGCTTCCTTTTCCTGTATATGCCCCACTGTGACTACTGCAGCTTCCTTTATCTGTATATGCCCCACTGTGACCAGTGCAGCTTCCTTTATCTGTATAAGCCCCACTGTGACCACTGAAGCTTCCTTTATCTGTATATGCCCCCACTGTGACTACTGCAGCTTCCTTTACCTGTATATGCCCACTGTGAACACTGTAGCTTCCTTTATCTGTATATGCCCACTGTGACTACTGTAGCTTCCTTTATCTGTATATGCCCACTGTGACCAATGTAGCTTCCTTTATCTGTATATGCCCCACTGTGACCACTGTAGCTTCCTTTACCTGTATATGCCCACTGTGATCACTGCAGCTACCTGTATCTGTATATGCCCCACTGTGACCACTGTAGCTTCCTTTATCTGTATATGCCCACTGTGACCACTGTAGCTTCCTTTACCTGTATATGCCCCACTGTGACTACTGCAGCTTCCTGTATCTGTATATGTCCCACTGTAACCACTGCAGCTTCCTTTTTTCTGTATATGCCCCACTGTGACCACTGTAGCTTCCTTTATCTATATATGCCACACTGTGACTACTGCAGCTTCCTTTTAATCTGTATATGTCCACTGTGACCACTGCAGCTTCCTTTATCTGTATATGCCCCACTGTGACCACTGTAGCTTCCTTTATCTGTATATGCCCCACTGTGACCACTGTAGCTTCCTTTATCTGTATATGCCGACTGTGACCATTGTAGCTTCCTTTACCTGTATATGTCCCACTGTGACTACTGCAGCTTCCTTTATCTGTATATGCCCCACTGTGACCACTGCAGCTTCCTTTATCTGTATATGCCCCACTGTGACCACTAGCTTCCTTTATCTGTATATGCCCCACTGCGGCCACTCTAGCTTCCTTTATATGTATATACCCCACTGTGACCACTGTAGTGTCATGTATCTGTATATGCCCCACTGTGTCTATGTTCAGTATTGTGAACCATGCAGCTATGGCTTATCTGTATATGTTGTGAAAGTGCATTTACAGGATTCAGCATTACATATTGCTACAGAATATGTTCTATCTTCTTAATAAACAGTTTTTACATGTGTACATGAAATACATCATATGTATGTTGGCATGTACATGAAATACATGATGAATATTTATGTTGGTGTGTACATGAAATACATCATATGTATGTTGGCATGTACATGAAATACATGATGAATATTTATGTTGGTGTGTACATCTGCCCCACTGTAACCACTGCAGTTCAATGTTCATAATTGACTCTTCTTATCACCTCCCCTGGTGGCTTCTTTGTCAGCACTGGCCGTTACTATCACTCCCTGTGATATGTTATCATTTACAACATAGTAAAACATGTTTTCACATGCTGTATAATGATTTTATTGCCATTTTACAGTGCTGGTGGTCAGTCTAGCTGACATTTGGTATTGCTGCATATTGATGCTCGCTAAATTAGAAAAGTTGAAAGAGAGCATTATCGTATATTAACACACTATTGGTCAGTCCACATACTAGTAAATCAAACATAGTGGGAAATCAATGAATTTACCACAGTTTAACAGAGTTTCTCATATATTTTTTTTTAGTTCAAGCTTGTTCTTTTATAAACCAGTATACAAACTGGCCTTTTATACTATACCCCGTTTTCATAGATATGATGTTTAACACAATCTCTTCTCTTTTATTACAGGAAAAAAACCACAGTAAGTATTGCTTTTGTATTTTGTATTTATTTTATATAATGACTCAACATTACATGGTTGATGTGTTGGTGGATTTATATGTGTGTGGGGTGGGTGGTGGTGGTGGTGGGGGAGGGAGGTGTAGGGAGAGGTAGAGTTCAGTTAGTTATGTCTCCCCTCGTAATGGGGAGTAATGGGGAGATAAGTCTTCCCACTTAATTGGAAGAATTATGTCAAACCAACATCCAATATGGCTCCAGTTACTAACAATAATAGTCCAAACTTTAAAAACTCTTCTCAAGAACCATTGACAGATTTCAACAGTTTTTTATTGTTTATTGATCACTTGGTATTATCAAATTTTGTACTTTTGTGCCTAATCTGATCAGACTTAAGGCACTTGTTATTTTTAGAAAATGCGCATTTGCACTAAATGTAGGTGCGAGTTGTTGATAATTAAAATTTGGTGAGTGTATTAAAGTAAAAATGGGATCATGGAGGTTATACGAGTACTTGTTTTTGTGGAATTGATGAAAAAATTCAACTGCATAATACACATTTAATATTTAACCTCAATTACCATTTGGAGAATGAAAATCAAGAACATACTACATATTTCCATTGATAATTATTTTATAACTGAGCAACTCAGGCCCAGTCCCAGTTGGGCCTCATGTTTATAAAAGCCCACGAGGATTTCAGGCAGCAAGTGAAGTAAGGCTATTTTTGTTACAGAGTTCCCACAGGTAAAGCGCCACACTTTTTACAAAAGCCCACAATCAAACAGCAAGCTAACCTGCTTGTGATGACATGCGAGTTAGAGGCCAAACCTTCGCCCCAAATCAAGTGGTTCCGCGAGACGCAGTCCCTCAGTGACGGAGGACGATACATCATTAAACTGGATAACGATGCCAGTAGGCCAGAGGGATTTATTGCAACATTACAAATAAAGGTAGGCATTTATTGCAATATTTTAAATATCTATATGTTTATTTGAATGGGATTTTGTGTGTGGTGGAGGAAGGGAGGAAGAGGCTAAACCTCAAGGGGTTAGATGGTAATAAATGCCATGACAATGTTCTCATTTGGACTGACATGACAGTCTCTCCAAGAGCATGCATTTTTGAATTTATTTCATTCCTGTTTATTTACTCCCACCCTGGATATAAGATGCAGTTCTTAGTGATGGGAATTAGGCCTTCAGTTCTGAGATTTCTATAGCTCCTCATAGTGTGCTTGCCACATGGCAGAGACAAGCATTTAATATGTTTTTAAAGTTTTAAAGATATTTTGATTAAATAGTTCAGACAAGAGCAAGCTTGCATCGATCACACCAACTTAAAAAAATACACACTGATCTCGGCTCCCTCTGCCGGATGCATCTGAGGAGGTGGCTGTGAAATAAATCAATTGTGATTAGAAATATGTGCACCTGTCAAACTAGGAATATTATGTTATATATTATTGTGCAGATATTCTATGCACAATAAAGTGCGAAGATAGGATGAAGTGGATGTGGTTATTCTCACAAAAGTTCAAGTTAAGTGGATCAGTAGCTATCTCCATACCAAGGCTTAAACCCATATGTGATTGTGGAATTATTGTAAACTATGAAGACATTGAGACCACCATGCCACTTATCCCAACATTGTCACAAACATCCTTCACTTGCATAACTTCTGTAATGGGACTTACTTCTTTACAGTTCTGTTTGTTTGTATTTTTGTGATTATTGCAACCATCATACCAGTCCTGTCTTTCCTCACCTCACCACCAGCTACCCTCCACAATTAAGACTTGATCTTGTCTTTCCTCACCTCACCACCAGCTACTTCCACAATTAAGACTTGATCTTGTCTTTCCTCACCTCACCACCAGCTAACCTCTACAATTAAGACTTGATCTTATCTTTCCTCACCTCACCACCAGCTACTTCCACAATTAAGACTTGATCTTGTCTTTCCTCACCTCACCACCAGCTAACCTCCACAATTAAGACTTGATCTTGTCTTTCCTCACCTCACCACCAGCTAACCTCCACAATTAAGACTTGATCTTGTCTTTCCTCACCTCACCACCAGCTAACCTCCACAATTAAGACTTAATCTTGTCTTTCCTCACCTCACCACCAGCTAACCTCCACAATTAAGACTTGATCTTGTCTTTCCTCACCTCACCACCAGCTAACCTCCACAATTAAGACTTGATCTTGTCTTTCCTCACCTCACCACCAGCTAACCTCCACAATTAAGACTTGATCTTGTCTTTCCTCACCTCACCACCAGCTAACCTCCACAATTAAGACTTGATCTTGTCTTTCCTCACCTCACCACCAGCTAACCTCCACAATTAAGACTTGATCTTGTCTTTCCTCACCTCCCCACCAGCTAACCTCCACAATTAAGACTTGATCTTGTCTTTCCTCACCTCACCACCAGCTACACTCCACTTGTCTTTCCTCACCACCAGCTACCCTCCACAATTAGACTTGATCTTGTCTTTCCTCACCTCACCACCAGCTACCGCCACAATTAAGACTTGATCTTGTGAATGAACTGGCACCAGGTTGGCAAGACTGCAAGGGCAGTGGCTTTGTTTTAAATTGACTTTGAATAGCCGAGCATGCTGTCCTTCTGACAGCTCTCCTTTATTTAATATTTTATAAAATCTACTTTTGTAGTATATCCTAGAAGGGCACTGAGAAAGCAAGTTACTCCATGAGTAGTTAATTAACCTCAGGATATTTTAATCTATAAACTTAATTTAAAAATAATAAAATTTGCTTGCCAGACAAACCTGAGACAAACTGCACCACTAATTACTCTGGGATGGAGTGGAAGATAGATTACTGATTTATGGAGATAAACATATTGAAAATAGTAAATAACTTGGCACAGAAAGCACACAGACAGCGCCTCTTTGCTGGAATTTGCCATTTTTTGCTGTATCAGTTACAGCAGGGATGGGTATACACTCACAATGTTGATATATTTGTTTGAAGATTTGGTTTTGCAAGCTGTCTTGATTTTATTTGATGTGAATATATAATGAAGTTGCTTATAATATATATAATGCATGGAAACTGTAGAATGAAAGCAATTTGACAATCTGACAAACTCGATCACAGCAATCTTGAGAATAATGAACAAAAAAAAACACATTTAATATGAATGGGTGGGTTTGTGAGTGTGTGCATGTGTGCATGAATGCGTGCCTGCCTGCATGCATGTGAGGGTGGTGGGGAGGGCGGTGGGTTTGTGGGTGGGGAGGGCAGGAGTGGGGTTTTTACTGATAGAAAAAGGTAATAAAATGGGTTTCCAGCAAATTACTGAAGGCATTTTATCAGTTCAGGAGTTACTGCCTTTGGCTGAAAAAACAAGATCTGATATTTAGGCAGGAATTATTATTTAGCCATTGGCTTCAGTTATTGTCATTTCTATTAGTCTTTCTGTAATTCTGATTTCAATTCTTAAATATAATTGGGTGACTTGCATTACTGCCAGGCATGGTGAGGATCAGCCACACATAGGCAGATTAGATGCTATAAATAGTTGTATAATAAGTAGCTTACTGATTTGTTCCCGTAAACACACATCAAAAAATAGTAAACCACTTGGCAACAATGCCAGGAATGTCACTGTATCTAGCTGTCTGGTGTATCTGTAGGTGTTGATGGCAGTTATACATGTACAGGTGCATCAAATCCACTGCAAACAATATCTTTGATTAATTTATAAATAATAATGTATCAGCATAATGGCGTTTTCTGTATTCTGTACAATAACCATATTTATATTGTAAAAAAAATATAACACAATTTCTTACATATATATTTGGTTGTAAAAATAAAATAACTGTTCATTATTATGGCATTGTAATTAATCCAATGTGAGTGTGCAGACATAATACTCAGTGATATTGTAAGTGGTTGCATATGTGCACGTGAAGACATCATATCAGACATTTGTTCACTCAGATTAGTATAGGGCTTTGTTCTCCTAACATTTATCTTGCCCGCTCAGCAAATAATTAACCTTTGCTTATTGTTGGCTAATACATGTAAATCCTTTAATATGTCCCATAAATATTACAAAACATGCCTGTGTGCATGCATACCGATGAAACACACTTGTTATGCCCACATGTAGCATGAAAACAATGCTCGCACACACGCTTACCAGACAGGTTCTTCATACCAGTCAGGTTTTTGTTTCTGACTTGCTGTAAAAACTTCTTACAATTCCAGTTTAATTCAGGCTTCCTTTACTGCCTTAAATTCAGGTGTTCTTTACTACCTTGCTGAAAAAACTTCATACCAATCTAGTTATTCAGACTTTTATTGCCTTGCATTCAGGCTTCCTTTCTTCATACCAGTCTAGTTATTCAGGCTTTCGTATTGCCTTGCATTCAGGCTTCCTTTACTAACTTCATACCAGTCTAATTATTCAGGCTTTCTTCAGGCCTTCCAAATCTCCGGATAAAATCTGGATTCTCCAGATCTCCAGATTTAAGTGTACAATCTCCAGATTTTCTATCAAAACAAAATGTTCATGATTTAACAGCTATACGTTCACAGTTTATCAGCTATTTCCAAATCGGTCCTGTTACGCTCCCTAGTCAGAGAAATATATACAAGTGTCCAATCAGTGGGGGTCATCAGTGTAATGCACTGACTGAATATACAATTAATACCTAAGGACATAATTAGTTTCTTCAGTGGCATATCGACATGCATAATGCAGCAATATCTGTGATTTCTTTAATTGGTCAACCTAACTGAAATAGCAAGTGTGAGGAACTAGCAACTCCTTGTGAGTGGTATCACTATAACAGCTACTGCTGTGTACGATGATTATAATTTGTAGAGTTGACTTTGTATTTGCATTTAGCATGTATCTGTGTAGAAAAGTAAGTGTACTTTCATAAAAAAAACAGTTTAGGTAGAAACTAAACCAAGTCTCTCTAATCAAATTACTGTGCTAATTTATTATTTTCTTTGACTATCAAACACAATGCATCAACTTGTATTAATTGCATAAATAATTTAATTAAAAAATATAGTGTGGAAATCAAGTCGCGCGCATCAAATTTCCGTTCAAAATGTTCTTCACGCATTTTAAATCTTAACTTTTAAAAAATCTCAGATTTTGTTTTAAAAAGTTTTGGCAGGCCTGTTTCTTATTGCCTTGCATTCAGACTTCCTTTCGTCATACCAGTCTAGTTATTCAGGCTTTCTTGTTGCCTTGCATTCAGGCTTCCTTTAATTACTAACTTCATACCGGTCCAGTTATTTAGGCTTCCTTTCTTTATACCAGTCTAGTTATTCAGGCTTTCTTATTGCCTTGATTCAGGCTTACTTTACTAACTTCATACCAGTCCAGTTATTTAGGTTTCCTTTCTTCATACCAGTCCAGTTATTTAGGCTTCCTTTCTTCATACCAGTCTAGTTATTCAGGCTTTCTTATTGCCTTGATTTAGGCTTACTTTACTAACTTCATACCAGTCCAGTTATTTAGGTTTCCTTTCTTCATACCAGTTCAGTTATTCAGGCTTCCTTTCTTCATACCAGTCCAGTTATTCAGGCTTCCTTTCTTCATACCAGTTCAGTTATTTAGGCTTCCTTTCTTCATACCAGTCCAGTTATTCAGATTCCTTTCTGTCTAGTTATTCAGGCTTTCGTATTGCTTTGCATTCAGGCTGCCTTGCTGTAATACCAAACAAGTATTCTCACTTTCTTTATTGCCCTGCTGCAATATCAGTCTTGTTATTCTGGCTTTCTTTACAGCGTTGCTGTAATACCAGTCTGGTAATTCTGGTTTTCTTTTAATGCCTTGCTGACTAATACCAGTCATGTTATACTGGCTTTTCTGCCTTAGTGCTGTAATACTATCTAGTTATTAAAATTGGCTTTCTTTACAGCCTAGCTGTAATACCAGTCTGATAATTTTAGCATTTTTTTAGTGCATTGCTGACTAATACCAGTCTTGTTATGCTGGCTTTTCTGCCATGCTTTAATAAGGATACCAGTCTAGTTATTCTGGTTTTCCTGCCTTGCTGTAATACCAGTCTAGTTATTATGGCTTCCTTCTAATGCCTTGCTGTAGGAACGTCTGTTCTTCTGACAATATCTCATAATCACATAAATGTTCAAACAATTTCCTAATTTTTGAATGGATTGAACATCTTCTCATCAATTCTCAAGAAAGAGCCAATTTATGAGAAACAGTTTGATTAGAGATAAGATGACTATTTTGGTAGTCTGCTGCAGAGCCGTGAAATTAAATAGTATGAGCTCAGAGATTCTCAGATGGGCAGAATACATTAGAATAAATATTTGTTTAAGTCTGTGGTCTTGTGAAGGTTAGTTGTCCATGTGTGAGTCAAAAATAAGTAACTGAATGTGAACATAACTTAGGTCAGGAGGACTTGCTAATTTATCTGTCATGCATACCTGATTGTTTATATGATCAGCTAATGGGGCTCTAGATCTGTTTATGAATATTGTGTATAAATATTCTACACAAATATGTTCTTTGCATGACAGCAAAACAGTGTTAGGTGTTTATAAATGACAACACTTGTAGAACTTTCTTGTTGCTTTGGTGGTGATTAAACAATGTTAAAACAAGTTACACGTATATTAAAGGTCTCTAAATACCAAGTACATGTAGATGCATTCCATACCTGAATATATTATCCAGAATGTTGTAGGGAATATGATTATTTATCATTATAATTAATATTAATTATTGAACAAATGCAAGTTATGTAGGAAAACTAACCTGGCGCCGCGAGCTTTTAAAAAGTCAAGATTGCCGTTTGTCCTTTTAAATTTTTTAACATCAATCAATAATCAGTGACGATACCGATTTGGAAACAGCTGTCAGTGGCGTATAAAACTTTTACTCGTGGTCTGTTCAGAAAATAAAGGTCAAACTGATTTCGGTCACGGTCTTTCGGAACCAAAAACGCCATGATTGTGCAAAATTTCGTAAGATTTTCAGAAAGCAAGAATTTATATTAATATTTTATTTTATTCTGTTTCGATGTTTTTGTTGCGATATCGCAGATTAAAAAAAGCTTGATATCGTGAGTTAAAATATATTGTTTGCTGCTTAAAATACCGTCAGAATGCAGGATTTGGCTTCCTTCTAAAAAAAAAATACGGGGGAGCATTTCCCCGGACCCCACTAGACCTTGTGCCTACACACTGATTTAGGCATAGCTACGCCCCTGGCTGTATTTGTATGCCGAGAACAGATTTGTAGACTAACTGTATCCCTAAAATTGATACGTAATTCAAGTAGTAGAAGACTCATAAAATGCCTCTATACCAATCTGGCTCAGTGTTATTTAAGGTCTGGCTATGGCACTGCCATTATGCCGAGATAATTACGAAAGTTTTATAAGCCTTAGGTTTTCATGACTGTTTTTTTTCAGTTGCACGCAATAAAACGAAAATGTTGACATATTTAGTTTTTCCACTGGAAATATTGATCTTAAATAGTTCTTTACATCAAACGGCAGCACAGCAAGGCCATTAGGTTGATAGGCACACATGGTTTCATCACGATACCTTAAATACCTTAACAAGTTTACGTTCCTATCCCATCATCATCTATCCCAGGTAACTTTTACAACAGTTGTACACCATTGTACACCTACTGACATGAGGTATATATATATAACTTACACATTTTGTGAATACAAACTCTATAGACACACTATAAATACTTTAACCAGCCAGGACAAACCCCAAAACTGAAGCATCGAATTAAGAATTGCCAACTCAAAATTCATTTAAGCATATTCAACAACGGGTATTTTAAGAACCTGTGAATATAAACCTATACTTTTAATTGGTACATTTACATTATTATATGACCTGAACACCTTGGTAGAGTTTTGATACACGGTTTTGTAGTGTAATTTTGCCGTTATTTGGGGGATTAGTTCCTTTAACCCATAGTATTCGGGATTCCGATTCATCCGTATGTTCCCTTTGTATTTGGGATACCGATTAATCAGTATGTACACATGTGCTCCATAGAAACGTGTGAAAAACGTCATTTGAATATGTGCCCGGAAATAACAAGTTCAATAACGCATGCCCACTGATTTCTGTTTACTTCCGCGTTTTTCAAAACAGAAAATTCTTTCAAAAAAGTGTTTTTGAGCTTGTTTTTTGTGATTTTTTCGGGGAAATTTTCAAAATGGCGGACATTGGAGATGTATCGAGTGATTTGTGTTTCCTTACTTTTTGTATTGCCTGCATTACGATGAATGTTGGTACACATGCCCAGCAACTCTGACTTACATTTTGACAGAGTTATCCCCTTTTCATAAAACTTTAACCTGCAACCTAACCAAGGTCATAACTGGCCATAACATAAAAAAAGCACATGGAAGGCGACACAAGTGTTGTGTGGAACTTCCTTCTAGTTTAATTCTGTTTATAGAGCAATATTATCTGAAGTAATTATCCTGATATATGTGTAACTGCCTCATGATATATGTAACTACCTCATGATATATGTAACTGCCTTATGATATATGTAACTACCTCATGATATATGTAACTGCCTCATGATTTATGTAACTACCTTATGATAGATGTAACTGCCTCACGATATAATGTAACTACCTTATGATAGATGTAACTGCCTCATGATAGATGTAACTGCCTCATGATATGTGAAACTACCTTATGATAGATGTAACTGCCTCATGATAGATGTAACTGTCTCATGATATATGTAACTACCTTATGATATATGTAATTGCCTCATGTATCAACCTATTGGCCTATACATTTGTGTGTATAAGTAATACACTCATGTCATATACCTGCATTTCAAGACAAATGATCATCACTGGTTTATAACACTCTCTGAGGTATTCTTTATTATGAATAAAGGAGAAAATTATTAAGCTAATTAGAAGCTGCAGGGATACAATACAAGATGCATAGCTAATTAGGCAGAGGCAGTGAATACAATACAAGATGCATAGCTAATTAGGCAGCTGCAGGGATACAATACAAGATGCATAGCTAATTAGGCAGAGGCAGTGAATACAATACAAGATGCATAGCTAATTAGGCAGCTGCAGTGAATACAATACAAGATGCATAGCTAATTAGGCAGCTGCAGGGATACAATACAAGATGCATAGCTAATTAGGCAGCTGCAGTGATACAATACAAGATGCATTGCTAATTAGGCAGCTGCAGTGATACAATACAAGATGCATAGCTAATTAGGCAGAGGCAGTGAATACAATACAAGATGCATAAGACCAAACATCTGCAGTGTTATAGAACGTCTTACAGGATTGGCATTCCTGGCACATACTTTGGATCAGATGCAACACGGTGTACATTTGTTTTTGAAGACTTCTGCCTTGAAGGCATGTTCTTCTTTTAATTTACTTGCAGCTTTGAACAAAACTTCTGCCTTGAAGGCATGTTCTTTTAATTTACATGCAGCTTTGAACAAAACTTCTACCTTGAAGGCATGTTCTTCTTTTGATTTACTTGCAGCTTTGAACAAAATCCAGTTCTAGTTTTCTTTAAGATAGATGCAGCACTTAACACAATTAGTTCATGTCTAGGAAGTGCAGTACTTGTAATGCTGGCATAGTTTCTCCATACACACTCTGTTCAAGGAAGAAGATACAGTTTCCATCAGATTGATATGAAATAGTATAATTAATGACCAGAAATGAAGTAGACCACATATTTTGAGGCTTTTTGGGCCTTCTCGCCTATCACCGCTGCGAGTTTGAATCCCACCATGAGCTCGACTTGTAAGTGAGAAAGTGTGGATTCTTACGGATGGCCAGAGGTATTTAGTACTGGTTCCACCCAGGAAAAAGTGGGTGGTCTGCCTCCACCTTGAAAAAGTCGACCATCATATATAGCCTAAAATGTGCTAAAAAGGACGTAAAATACCATTCAACAGCTATCCGGTCTGATGATTTTTCCTTGAATTATGTCACGTTATGCTGCCGAAAATTTCTATAAGGCTATAATTATATGATGTGTAATTTTGAACGAAAGAAAATGGCTGGCAGTAGTAACAGAATAGAAAAAAATATTTTCTTAGGTTAGGTTCTGCAAATGTCATTGCTCTTTCTCGGAATAAGTTTCCTGATTTTGTAACTCACGGTTGCCATCAATTTCTGTATCAGACTGCGAACGTACACATGTTTCAAAGTCATTGGCCTTGCTTGTTGGCATAGAACAATCATGCCAGATGAATATTGAAGTACTCTGCTATATCTTTCTGACTCTGCTATATGTTTCTGAGGTTAGGCTACTGTGGCATTTACTTCCCAATTAATCATTTGAAAAAGCCAATGACCTACAACATGTTGTTTTAAACTGCTCAAGTTATTTTGTTATAGAACTAAGTATTGCATGATTCCTTTATAAACAATAACCTCCCCTGGGAAAAGCCAATGACCTACCGTATGTTACATTTGTATAAACTGCTCAAGTTTGTTTAATAAGAAATAAGTAGAACATGATTTGTTTATTAATGGTAACTGCACTATGATATTTCCAGTTTACTTGGAAGTAATGGTTTTGACCACTGTACATGATTGTAATGTGTCATTGCTGAACACGTATTTCTAATGCCAGACCCGTCTTGTGTTGTCTCGATTATGTGTGGCTAATTTGTTTGTTTGTTTGGGGTTTAATGTCATTTTCTCTCTCCTTATTTAACTGGTTCCCAAATATGTTCCCTCTATTTAACTGGTTCCCATATAGTTTCTCTCCATTCAACTCATGCCATAATATAGGTTATCCATATTCAACTGGTTCCCTTATAATATCTCTACTTTCCGGTAACTGGTTCCCATATATGCTATCTCTACTTAACTGGTTCCCATGCATTTCTCTTTTCTTAGCTGGTTCCCATATAGGTTCTCTATATTCATCTGGTTCCCATATAGGTTCTCTGTACTTAACTGGTTCTCATATAAGTTCTCTATACTTAAATGGTTCCCATATAGGTTTCTCTAGTTAACTGGTTCCCAGTTAGGTTCTCTCAACTTAAAGACCCGAGTCATACTATAAAAGCAGTTGTCTTGACAACCTTTACAGTTGCTGAATGGGACATTGTGAAGCCCGTTCATCTGCGATACTAACGTGTGTTGAACAACACCAGGTGTAGTTCCAGTTGTAGGATCATCAATGACGAAAGGTTTCTTTTATAAAACTCAGCAACTGGTTTTACTATTTTTTCTGCTCAATTTTGTGAGCCAGTGTATAGTTTATTAGTGATATTAGAATTGTCTTAAATTGTTTTATCTTGGCATCTTGACAACTTTCCATGTAACATATTTTTTAGGGCATAACAGGTTGGGGAAGTTTCCAAGCTATTGTTTCATCAGAGTATAAATTAGCCAGTAATATTTATGAAGTTTCAAATAGTTTGGCTTCACAGCTTCTGAAGTCTGTAGTACCTGTGTTTTGCTGATATTCATGAGGATTTTTTTTCTTTTCTTCAGAATTTCATATCTGAGGATGGATTTTTTTTTTTTAATTATAGTGGATTGCTGTGAAAACTGCAAGTTGGAGATTATCAGAGTCTGAAAGAATTTACTTTTATCAAATTAAGAGAAATAACCGATAGAACATTTCTGTAGAAGTGATTTTGTTTGTATCCTACATATATATATATATATATATATTTCACTTTGTGTAAAATGTTAAGTATTGATACAGTAATGAGTGTTAATTAGAAGGTTAAGGATAATAAAACACCGCCCACAGTGCTGATCAAGGATGCTACCTGTGATATTTGAGGTTCCCGATGTTATCACCTCTGTTGTAATATTTGTTCACCCATATCATAACTTCTATAGCACATTTATATATACAGGTAATCCATGTTTTCTGATGCATATGATAAGGCAGGTTCTTGCTGAATGTCACTCTTTCTGGCGTAAAACTATGGTCTCAGGAAAACTATGGTCTCAGCAAAACTGTGGTCTCAGCAAAACTATGGTCTCAGCAAAACTGTGGTCTCAGCAAAACTATGGTATCAGTAAAGACTTTGGTCTCAGCAAAACTTTGGTCTCAGCAAAACTATGGTCTCAGAAAAACTATGGTTTCAGCAAAACTGTGGTCTCAGCAAAACTATGGTCTCAGCAAAACTATGGTCTCAGAAAAACTATGGTCTCAGCAAAACTGTGGTCTCAGCAAAACTATGGTCTCAGCAAAACTGTGGTCTCAGCAAAACTATGGTATCAG
Organism: Cyrtodaria siliqua; assembly: GCA_037043455.1. NCBI lineage: Eukaryota > Metazoa > Mollusca > Bivalvia > Adapedonta > Hiatellidae > Cyrtodaria > Cyrtodaria siliqua. Next base: position 100,137 of record JAWPHD010003659.1, read on the forward strand.
CAAAACTTTGGTCTCAGCAAAACTATGGTCTCAGAAAAACTATGGTCTCAGCAAAACTGTGGTCTCAGCAAAACTGTGCTCAGCAAAACTGTGGTCTCAGCAAAACTGTGGTCTCAGCAAAACTATGGTCTCAGCAAAACTGTGGTCTCAGCAAAACGAGATCCCACATGTGACATGGTTCACTGTGTATACTCTGAGGTGGTCTCCCATGACATGTTTCGCTGTTTATATTCTAAGGGGGTCTCCCATGACATTTTCCACTGTTTATATTTTAAGGGGGACTCCCATGACATGGTTCACTGTTTATACTTTGAGGTGGTTTCCCTTGAAATGTTTCACTGTATCACTTTGCAGACCATTTATTTTATCTCATGATTAATAACATTTGTACTTACTGCATGATTTTAATGGTTGTTTTATGTTATCTTTCAGGATCCGAAGCCCGAGGATGGAGGAGCGTACAAATGTACTGCCTCCAATGAGAATGGAGAATCTAACGCTAACATCACGCTCAACTTCTCAGGTAACATAAAAACAGTTATTCTAGTTTCAATTGCCGCTCAATGTTATATCATCATAAATGTCAACAAAGAAATATTCAGCAACATGTAATGCTGGGTGCTGCCCAAATAATCCATGTTGTGGTGCCCTCCTCTGAACATTACTAGCTTGACTGACAAATTAAAATAACTTTCCCCTGTTGTTCCTGTATTATTAGTGCCATACCTACTTGGGAGAAACAGTTTGATAGACAGACGTCTCATGGCATTGACGTAGGCATCACATAGATAGAAATGAAATCGGGTTTACTTGCCGTTAACACATCTTGTTAGGTTATATTGGTCATAACTAGGGCTGAAGTTTCCAATTTGAATTGCCTCTGCCAGGGAGCCTTTCTGTTTGACCATAATGAGCCAGTACCTTTCTGTTTGACCACAATGAGCTACCTTTCTGTTGGACGATATTGAACCAATACCTTTATGTTTGACCGAAATGATACTGTACCTTTCTGTTCGACCACAATGATACTGTTACCTTTCTGTTTGACCACAATGAGCCTGAACCTTTCTGTTTGACCACAATGAGCCTGAACCTTTCTGCTTGACCACAATGAGCCTGTACCTTTCTGTTTGACCATAATGAGCCTGTACCTTCCTGTTTGACCACAATGAAATGACATTCTGTTTGACCAGTACCTGACCATGATACTTCACTCCATTGTATAGGGATCACACATATGCTATAATCTTGCTTTGTTATTATGATATTGTTATTACCATAAAATAAATATTAGTCAATCTGTTCCTTATTTTAAAAACCACAATTAATTCCAGCTAAACCTAAACCAGGTAAGGTAAACCATGCCGATATAGGGCTGGTGTAGTTCACAACTGTTTATGCTATTCATGTATGAAATGTATCTTAATCATGAAGAAAAACATATTTGCCAGCTACTATTATCTAGAGTAGAAGAGTGATTGTAGAGTGGAACTTGTCTATAACCGCAGCACATCACTGCCACAATAAAACTAGTACACATTTCTGCCACAATGCTACCATATTACATATTCAAATTATGTTCATTTAAAATCAGGTACAAATAGTGAATTCCAAATTATATAAGGTGTAACTTTCTTTGATCAGAACAGAAGTTGATCGGAATAAGCTCTTTGCCATGGTTCTGATCAAAGCTGTTTCACCTCAAGTTGGAATTTTCCTATCTGAACTTGATATCTATGATTAATTATTTTTCTTGTATACCATTGACATTAAATTGTATATAAAAAATATTTTTAGATTTCTTTCCCCGATTAGGCTTTTGCGATTTAGTGTTGACCTTGAGTGCCAAGTTTTTATCTTAAATTATAAGAATCTGTCATGGCTATCCGGTGATGATAGGGATTCCCAACTAAATGTTTTTATCAGAACCGAGGCTCTTCCGATTAAAACACTTATACCGAGGGTTGGAATTCCCAATCTGAACCGAATACCCATGATAGATTTCTTGCATATCAGAGACATGTTGTGCGTTGACGCCGCCAGTTACTAACGTTTTGCATGATTTCCTGCATCCGGATGTTGGTGCGTGCGTGACTTTTATCTTTATCATTAAAGATAAGACTTAAATTTCCATCCCCCATGTAAAACTTCCTTATTCTTATCTGGGAGGCAAAAATCACTTGACCAAATACAGTCATAGTAAATGTACAGTCAGTTTAACTGTATAAAGACACCAATAAAGGGAAGAACAAAATTAGGCACTGGTGGTCTCCTAATATAGGTGCAGTTTATTATTCAAAACAATACAATTGGGAACTAAAACAGTAGTGTTAAGGCAGGTAATCTGCTAATAGCTCTAAGTGTTCTCATCAGCAATTATGACTGACCCTTAGCTGTTGTTTGGAGCGCTTGTTTCAGCCAAAGGCTTTTGAAAATCAGTTTAGAAATAAATATTTTACAGCCCAAATGATTTTTTGATGAGGCTTTTCTCATGTAAATTCCTTGTTGGTGTGACAGCAAAAAATTGAGAAATTTCATATAACTTCAGTTAGAACTTTCAGGGTGTCTTAATTTACGAATATCCAATAATTTAACACCATTTTTGTATAAACATTCTAAAAAAAAATCAATTTTTTCATGCAGCAGAATTTTGCATTGAAAATTCCCCATCAAAAACAGCTTTCACGAATGAAATGTTTATTTCTCAACCGATTTTGAAAGTAAGGTGTTTTTATTTACCACTAAAAATGTCTGTTTCTAATGTCTGTTTCACTGGCGTGGCGCAGTCGGTAGTGCGGAGGATTTGTAACCGGAGGCCCCGGGTTCAATCCTCTGTGGTGCCACTGAGTTCCGTCTTTGTGTTCTTGGGCAAGTCACTTTCCCTTAGCCTTGTCTGTCGGATGGGGACGTAAACCGGGCGGTCCAGTGTATCGATATATCCTCCGAGCACGTTAAAGAACCATAGGAATCTATTCGATAATAAGAGTAGGGCAGGTTCCCGGATTCCTATGTATCCTTCCCCTCTCTCTGGGGCGGCTCTAAATAACCTATACTGTGTTGATGAGCCATTAAACAACATTCAGTTCAATTCACTGATATACAACTTATTTAGGTATGAGATGTATTTGTCTGAAAAGTCCAAAAACCCTTCCATGTATGAGAAGTTATATCACATTGTTTTGGAGAAGACAAATCCAACTATGACCCAGCACAGAAATTGAAATGTGTACCATGGTTGTGGCAGTGCTTCTATTGGTGGCGTGGTTATATCGCAGGTTTCACTGTATCTGCATACAATTATGTAATACTTGATTTGCTTGCATGATAAGGCTATTCTTATTCAGAATATAGGATGCATTTCTGTTTACTCTAAATATTAATGGATTGTCAAAGTAATCCATTTTCTTTAGTTTATACATGTAAACTCTAGAACATATTTCTCCTTTGTCTTCTTTCCACTATATTTCCTGCCAGATTTAGAACACCAAGGTAATTTAATCTTGTATAATAATTCAAGAGTTTATTAATTTAAAACTTCTACAGAAACCACAATATAACATATAACATATAATAGACACAAATAGCTTATATTTGTCAATACTTTAAAGTAGAGAAACAGTAAAAAACAATCAAACTGCAATAATTACACATGCAGGCAGTGTGAAGATCAGTCTGCAGCCTACATGTAAGTTGTTACATGTAAGTTGTTTTTACTCTCTAACAGCTTCCATGCATAATGTTACAGCAACATTAGTGTTATAGCACGGTGAAAAAGCTTATTGCTATCAAAAAAGAAAACATTTCATTTTTTTCTTGAAATTTTATTTATACTAAGTAATGGTCACTTTTTGTTCACGCATAGTTTCCATCATTATTCATTATCATTTAAAAACTACGTTTACACTGCAATTCACTTATGCAGTTTTTATATTGACCATTGAAAATTGAAAACAGAATGCTAATATTAGTAGTACAAATCCAAAGTTACTTCCTTATATGGTATTGGAGATGCACGCTCATACTGCTGCATAGCCAGTTATTAGAAACTAAACACTGTAATGACGCCTTTTAATATCAGCTGTAATGACGGCCTTTTAATATCAGCTGTAATGATGTCCTTTTAATATCAGCTGTAATGATGTCCTTTTAATATCAGCTGTAATGACGTCCTTTTAATATCAGCTGTAATGACGTCCTTTTAATATCAGCTGTAATGACGTCCTTTTAATATCAGCTGTAATGATGTCCTTTTAATATCAGCTGTAATGATGTCCTTTTAATATCAGCTGTAATGACGTCCTTTTAATATCAGCTGTAATGACGTCCTTTTAATATCAGCTGTAATGATGTCCTTTTAATATCAGCTGTAATGACGTCCTTTTAATATCAGCTGTAATGACGTCCTTTTAATATCAGCTGTAATGACGTCCTTTTAATATCAGCTGTAATGACGTCCATTTAATATCAGCTGTAATGATGTCCTTTTAATATCAGCTGTAATGATGTCCTTTTAATATCAGCTGTAATGACGTCCTTTTAATATCAGCTGTAATGACGTCCTTTTAATATCAGCTGTAATGACGTCCTTTTAATATCAGCTGTAATGACGTCCTTTTAATATCAGCTGTAATGACGTCCTTTTAATATCAGCTGTAATGACGTCCTTTTAATATCAGCTGTAATGACGTCCTTTTAATATCAGCTGTAATGATGTCCTTTTAATATCAGCTGTAATGACGTCCTTTTAATATCAGCTGTAATGATGTCCTTTTAATATCAGCTGTAATGACGTCCTTTTAATATCAGCTGTAATGACGTCCTTTTAATATCAGCTGTAATGACGTCCTTTTAATATCAGCTGTAATGACGTCCTTTTAATATCAGCTGTAATGACGTCCATTTAATATCAGCTGTAATGACGTCCTTTTAATATCAGCTGTAATGATGTCCTTTTAATATCAGCTGTAATGACGTCCTTTTAATATCAGCTGTAATGACGTCCTTTTAATATCAGCTGTAATGACGTCCTTTTAATATCAGCTGTAATGACGTCCTTTTAATATCAGCTGTAATGATGTCCTTTTAATATCAGCTGTAATGACGTCCTTTTAATATCAGCTGTAATGACGTCCTTTTAATATCAGCTGTAATGACGTCCTTTTAATATCAGCTGTAATGACGTCCTTTTAATATCAGCTGTAATGACGTCCTTTTAATATCAGCTGTAATGACGTCCTTTTAATATCAGCTGTAATGACGTCCTTTTAATATCAGCTGTAATGACGTCCTTTTAATATCAGCTGTAATGACGTCCTTTTAATATCAGCTGTAATGATGTCCTTTTAATATCAGCTGTAATGACGTCCTTTTAATATCAGCTGTAATGACATCCTTTTAATATCAGCTGTAATGACGTCCTTTTAATATCAGCTGTAATGACGTCCTTTTAATATCAGCTGTAATGACGTCCTTTTAATATCAGCTGTAATGATGTCCTTTTAATATCAGCTGTAATGACGTCCTTTTAATATCAGCTGTAATGACGTCCTTTTAATATCAGCTGTAATGACGTCCTTTTAATATCAGCTTTAGCTGACGCAGTTAAAATATACCATGATGACATCTTTAATTCAAAGAAAGACAATCGTACCTGTTTTTGTTGACACTATGATCCCTCATTCAAAAAATGATGACATCTGGGCTGATATTCCTGTTTTAGTCCATTTATAGAAATGTAGAAACTTCATGTAAAAACTATTTTCAAAGGGGACCATTTTCCATGAAGAAGTAAGCAAATCGAAAATAGTCTAAGAATTGTTTGGATACTTAATCTTGTCTGAAAAAAATAGACATGTTAACATGTATGACAGAAAGTGGCCCCTGACCAGTATAGATATTATTTGTTAGTCATATACTGAACCAAACAGCTAACGCACCAGTAGACAATACAATGAATGAACTTATTATATGCCGACTGGTACCGTTAGAGACAGGTGATTTGAATGATTTTTTTTAAAATTACAGTCGTTATTAACAAGATATCTGTCTCGTTCAGAACAAAATTTGTTTTGATTTATGTAATAGATAGAGTCTGGTCTCAGCGAGTTGGCTTATTTAAACACCGAGATGGGCGTAGCCCATCGAGGTGTTTAAATAACCAACGAGCTGAGACAGACTCTATCTTTTTTGTAGCATGGTGTACTTAGTAACACTGTGACGTCATAGTGACCGTACTCTAAATTCCAATATCCGGTAGTTGTAGCACGGCATAGCCACGCCCCTTTAGTTACCCTAAATTAAACGATTTAATGCTCTGCATTCATCAAAGGAAATGTCACCGACCATGCTACAATGATTGTTATTATTTAGATATTAAAGGTATTGTCTACTGGTGAGTTAGCTGTTTGGTTCAGTATACTTATATTATATACTGTTTGTGTTGGATAATGAGTAATAATTTCTTGAACTGAAAGTACTTTATGTGAAATTAAAAAGCACCCCTCATTGCCTTTCTTTGTTACAGTAAACATCTCTGCCTTTGAGATTGAGAACATATTTTTAACAATAAACATCACTGCCTTCTCTAAATGAGCTTTTTTATTTTCTCAACTGTTGTCTTTGTTTTCTATATCTATTCGACACCTTCTATGGGATAATGTTCTCTTCACCTTACACATTGTTATACCAAGTTGCATTTGTATATTTTAAGCAAACAATCAGTTTTATATTGTTTTGAAGTGTTCCTCCATACATAGTTCATAAATGAATTATGACTGTTGTGCCATTCAGCATTCAGATCAGATATTAATAAGTTTAGATATAAAAATAAATGAAAATAAATCAATTCTACTTCCTATTTCCCCTGCAGGAGCCCAGGCCGCTAAACCCGGGGGCAAGGCTCCTGTATTCAAGGAGAAGCCCAAGGTGTCCCAGGAGGCTGGCGGGAAGAACCTGGTGATTGAATGTAAGTGCACGGCAAACCCTAAACCTGCCTTCACTTGGTACAAGGACAACACCTTACTCAATGAGACCAACCGCGTAAAGACACGTGTATCTGGCACGGGAGACGACTACGTCATTAATCTAGATATATTGGTATGTTATGTACATGTACTGTTAATGTGTTCAAATGTTCAGTTAATGCTTCTTCTAAATGTACTGTTTATGCTTCCAAATGGTCAGTTTATGATTCCTCTAAATGTAGTTGTTTATGTGTCCATATCATTGGCGTAGCTCTGCATAGGCCCTGTAGGCCCGGGCCTACGCCTAATTTTCAGAAATAAAAAAAATAAAAAATAAAAAAATGCAATAAAAATCAGGATGGAGGTGAGTGGGGTGGGGAGGGGTGTAGGGGGGCTGTATAGTCACGTAGTAACCAGAAAATATTATTTTCATATATATTTGTTTAGTTATCTTTGCCCTTCTTAAAGTCTAAAATATACGTCAGCACGCACCTAATGCATTCTAACATAAAAAAATATCGGCGGTGGGGGCTGGGGGGACATGTCCCCGGACACCCCTAGCATAATAACTTTAACTGCGGGCCTATGCCGTCAAAAAGGCCAAGCTACGCCCCTGCATATATCTGTCGGATTAAAACAATATGAGATATAAGATACATTATGTTATGGCTGTTTTATTGCGGAATTTGAAAAGTTGGTATGTCTGGTTCTTGTTTCAGAACTTCACGAAGGATGACGGCGGCATATATAAAGTAACAGCCAAGAATGAGAATGGTGAGGGAACAGCCAATATCACCATTAATCTGGAAGCTGGGTAAGAGAAATAGTACTGGTTATTTTCTAGCAAAAAATTATATATGGAGTTAAACAATCTTCCAGTCATATCACGATTGTGTATACTCGTTGCATTGAGCGCTATGCTGAACTTTATAGTGCTGCCACTTTAATACCATTCTGTAGACACATGACATGATACCCCACCCAGTCACATTATGCTGACACCAGTCCTACAACTACCCTATATATTTTGAACATCAAACGGAGCTACTGGTACCATTTTTGTAAAGTCTTCAGTATGACCCGGCCTTCCACATACGAGGCGGACACTACCATTACCATGGTTATAGGAAAAAACATGCAATACAACATCAGATATGGCATTATCTTCTCCTTGTTAAGGGTGAAACTGGAAAACACAGGCAAAATGTTCATTTTGGGATAACGGATTAGTCTTGTAGTGAAATTGAGTGATGTCTTAACAAATAGTGAATGATATTTTATAGTCATTGTTTACTATATTTGTTCAATTTATTGAAAAATTAGGATATCACATATCCTAATTAGGATATCACAATCCTAATTTTTGTTTCTATATTCCCTTGGCAGCAAGCAAGAGAAGCCTCAAGAGAAGCTCGAAGAAAAGAAGCCCGAAGAAAAGAAGCCCGAAGAGAAGAAGCCAGAAAAAAAGCCTGAAGAAAAGAAGCCTGAAGAAAAGAAGCCAGAAAAGAAGCCAGAAGAAAAGAAGCCCGAAGAGAAGAAGCCAGAAGAGAAGAAGCCAGAAGAAAAGAAGCCAGAAAAGAAGCCCGAAGAGAAGAAGCCTGAAGCAAAGAAGCCCGAAGAGAAGAAGCCCGAAGAAAAGAAGCCCGAAGTAAAGAAGCCCGAAGAAAAGAAGCCAGAAAAGAAGCCAGAAGAAAAACCACAAGAGAAGAAAGCAGAACCTGTCGTAGAGAAACCCCAAGAAGCAAAGGCCGCCCCAATTGTTAAAGAACCGATTGTAAAGCTGGAGAATAATGGCCAGCTTCTCATAGTGAAGTTTGTTATCAAAGCAGCATCCAAGCCTACCTCCCTATGGTCTATCGGGGGTCTGCCCGTGAAGAGTGGTGGACGGTACTACGTCATGATCACGCCAAACAAAGCTGACAAGGAGGAGTTCTTTGTAACACTGGAGGTCAAGTCGGTTAGTTTCATATCGCACAGTAATAGTTATATTATTATTAGTGATTATAGGTTAAATTAAGCAATATAAAAACCAATAAATACTAGTTTCCACTATTACTGGTGCAAGTTAACAATATGTTAATGCTAGTTTACACTATGGTTGTTGCTAATTTACTCTATTGTTGTTGCTAGTTTACACTATGGGTGTTGCTAGTTTACACTATGGTTGTTGCTAGTTTACACTATGCACTATGGTTGTTGCTAGTTTACACTATGGTTGTTGCTAGTTTTCACTATGGTTGTTGCTAGTTTACTCTACGGTGTTGCTAGTTTACACTTTGGTTGTGTCTAAAACTCTTCAGTTCTTTTTTCAATATCATAAAATTGAAATGACCAAGTTGTATCCATTTTCAAATCTTGACAGCTAGTGATTGTGACAACTTTATTCCTGATGTGCAATCTGTTGTGATTTAATGATGGCCGTTCTCCTGAGTATAAAGTGAAGGCAAATCAACTAATATACATTCACGATTTCAATATTATTATTCACAACATTTACAAGTTTTTGCTGTTAGTAAAGGTTGGGTTAGCTTGTACTGTTAATAAAGGTATGGGTTAGCTTGTACCCTTAATAAAGGTGTGTGTTAGCTTGTGCTGTTAATGAAGGTATGGGTTAGTTTGTACTGTTAATAAAGGTGTGGGTTAGCTTGTACTGTTAATAAAGGTATGGGTTAGTTTATACTGTTAATAAAGGTGTGGGTTAGCTTGTGGTGTTAATACAGGTGTGGGTTAGCTTGTGCTGTTAATAAAGGTGTGGGTTAGCTTGTACTGTTAATAAAGGTATGGGTTAGCTTGTACTGTTAATAAGGTGTGGGTTAGCTTGTGCTGTTAGTAAAGGTGTGGGTTAGGTTGTGCTGTTAGTAAAGGTATGGGTTAGCTTGTGCTGTTAATAAAGGTGTGGGTTAGCTTGTGCTGTTAATAAGGTGTGGGTTAGCTTGTACTGTTAGTAAAGGTATGGGTTAGCTTGTACTGTTAATAAAGGTGTGGGTTAGCTTGTACTGTTAGTAAAGGTATGGGTTAGCTTGTGCTGTTAATAAAGGTGTGGGTTAGCTTGTGCTGTTAATAAAGGTGTGGGTTAGCTTGTGCTGTTAATAAAGGTGTGGGTTAGCTTGTACTGTTAATAAGGTGTGGGTTAGTTTGTACTGTTAATAAAGGTGTGGGTTAGCTTGTACTGATATTAAAGGTGTGGGTTAGCTTGTACTGTTAATACAGGTGTGGGTTAGTTTGTACTGTTAATAAAGGTGTGGGTTAGCTTGTGCTGTTAATAAAGGTATGGGTTAGCTTGTGCTGTTAATAAAGGTATGGGTTAGCTTGTGCTGTTAATAAAGGTGTGGGTTAGCTTTTACTGTTAATAAAGGTATGGGTTAGCTTATACTGTTAATAAAGGTGTGGGTTAGCTTTTACTGTTAATAACGGTATGGGTTAGCTTGTACTGTTAATAAAGCTATGGGTTAGCTTGTGCTGTTAATAAAGGTGTGGGTTAGCTTGTGCTGTTAATAAAGGTATGGGTTAGCTTGTACTGTTAATAAAGGTGTGGGTTAGCTTGTACTGTTAATAAAGGTGTGGGTTAGCTTGTGGTGTTAATAAAGGTGTGGGTTAGCTTGTGCTGTTAATAAAGGTGTGGGTTAGCTTGTGCTGTTAATGAAGGTGTGGGTTAGCTTGTGCTGTTAATAAATGTGTGAGTTAGCTTGTGCTGTTAGTAAAGGTGTGGGTTAGCTTGTGCTGTTAGTAAAGGTGTGGGTTAGTTTGTACTGTTAGTAAAGGTATGGGTTAGCTAGTACTGTTAATAAAGGTGTGGGTTAGCTTGTACTGTTAATAAAGGTGTGGGTTAGCTTGTACTGTTAATAAAGGTGTGGGTTAGCTTGTGCTGTTAGTAAAGGTGTGGGTTAGCTTGTACTGTTAATAAAGGTGTGGGTTAGCTTGTACTGTTAATAAAGGTGTGGGTTAGCTTGTGCTGTTAATAAAGGTGTGGGTTAGCTTGTGCTGTTAGTAAAGGTATGGGTTAGTTTGTACTGTTAATAAAGGTATGGGTTGGCTTATTCAAACTGTATGAAGCTCCCAAAATATGACAGATTTACAATACATACAGTAAATATTGATGTTTTTAAGCCTTGTAAACTTTTCATGCCCCACCAAAAAGGCATAGCCTTGTCATACGTTTGTATGTTTTTGTTAAGTCCATTCCTCAGATACTGCAAGGCTTAGAGCTTTCAGACTTCACACACGTTTACATCTACATAAAAGTATGTTCCTGCCACATGTTGGTCAATATGAATGATCTTCACTGACTTTTTTCACTTTGTTAATTTACATTTAAAATTTTACATTCAAGTTTGTTTTGGATGAAGGCCATTACTGAACCAATCTCATTAAAATCATATCCAAATTACGCTTTGATACTCTCCGCTATTGGATTTGACAATTTGTCTTTGAGGGCACGTCAGATCGACCTTTCATCTAATCAATATTCATGAGAAGATCAACTAAATTCAACCAATGAAATTGTGCATTTCAGCACTTTAGATGACATTCAGTGAACTGAACAAACAAAAATCTACATAAAACAGATCTGTATCCGAATAAAGATAAAGTCTTTGTGTGTTATTGCTGTGTTAGTGCATGATAAATTCAAAGTAATGCACTAAATGGCGACCACTAAATGGCATGTTTTACATCAAGATACGAAGAAAATCATCGCTGTCATGTGTACTTTGAAAATATATATTCCACCAAAATTATTACGACATTAGATGTTCTAAATAGTAAGCCACAGTACATTTGGCTCGCCTAGCTCAGTTGATAGTGTACTCGACTGCTGACCCACGAGTGTCATTTTAGTGAGGGTTCAATCCCAGGAATCGGTAAATTTTTTGTACTGTTATTAATTTTTTCCCAGTAAATATACAATAATGGTATGTGTATTATGTTTGTCAATGCAGTTCTTTTGTGTTGTATAAGCTAAATGTTACGGATATTGTCTCTTTCAATACCTAGCGTAGACTGCTCCACAGCGTTTTACTGAAACGCGATATACGCAGTGAAGCTGTCAATACCGAACAATTTTGTAGTCTGAAATCTGATTGGCTACTCGTAAGGTCAATCTTACGTGACCTGCAATGGAGCCTGGTCAGCTCCTTAGTAGCGAACAGTATGGTAGCATGATAAAAGGTCTGATTTTAATGAGATTGATTACCGAACCGTACAGTTTTCCAACTTCATACACATGACAGCTACACTCCTACCATCAGTTGGTCAATATGAAGTGTATTAAGTTTTTGCTTACTCCTTTACTTACACACAAAAACCACAGAGAGTCAGACTTAATCATACATACGTCTACATCTTGCAATGTAAGTATCTTCAATTACTTAGTTTTTTTTGTGGCAAAAATTTGTTTACTCGATCATCTAAGCAAACCTTAAACGGGGCATGGATATATTTTCTAGTCGGTACTATTAATACACTGCATTTTACCTTTGATCTATTGTAGCCTAGCGACCGTGACTCGGGTGTATACAAGTCAGTCATCAAGACACCAGAAGGCTCAGTCACTGCTGAGACAAAGCTAAACATTAAAGGTTAGAAACCACTCTTTTGTAAAGATTTCTTCGTCCCCGACCTAAATGACACTCTCCTGGGCTTCTTGTCTGTCCGTCTGTCCATTCCTTGATATTTCTGGGATCATGTCCGTTCTGTTACGTAAAAGCGTATTTGAGATAATGCATTCAAATTTAAAAAAATATTTGTGCAGTTATGTATCTCAACAAGATGGTGTTTGTCACATGTTAAAATTGGGTGGAAAGTTCATGCTTTGTTCCTGATTGACCAGACTTTTAAAGAGTGTCCCACTTGTTAACTACGTTCCTGTTATATGTTTTACATTATCATTCCTGTTAAAGGTTTTACAATGTCATTCCTGTTATATGATTTACATTATCATTCCTGTTAAAGGTTTGACATCATTCCTATTAAAGGTTTTAGGTCAAATATTTGGTAAATCAGTTTACAGTCAGTACATAACAAAACAGGCACATAATTCGAAGGTGAAGGTCATAATTGTGTTTCAAGGTTTATTTTATATACATATATTGGCAATCTTTGTGTCTGCTCTATAACCTTGTAATGGATTTATATAATTTGATTGAACTTGTAAAACATACATATTTCAATAAGATTGTGTGTCTGATACTAAAATTGAGTCATAATTTGGGTCAAAGGTCACATGACTAATTCTGCTTTGTGTTGTTGCAGAGTTACTGGCAGCGAGCAGAGGAGATCCACCAAAGTTTTCTATGAAACTTTCACCTATGGTATGTAATGTTTTTCTTTGTTTATAGAAATATTTTATACCCCGGTTTACACACGCTGGACACGATGCATTTTACAAAAGGCGGGTGTTTTATATAAGGCAATTTTAACAAGAAAACCAAATCAGTTTTTCGGTATAAACAGAATGTAAAAATTCTATGAACCATGTTCTGCAAAAATCGACACATTATACCTCTTAAATGCTTAAATTTGATGTGGGATTATTTATGGTAACTCCTTATATTACTTTAAAGGGACACAGTGCAATCTTTATTTTTAGCTCGACTGATCAGAGATCAGCAGAGCTTATGCCGTGGTGCGGTGTCCGTCCGTCTGTCTGTCTGTCCGTAAACTTTTATTTGTAGCGACTACTCCTCTGAAAGTACTGGATGGATATTCATGAAACTTCACAGAAATGTTGCCCATGAAGTCTAGTTGATCCTAGCAAAAATTCATGTTGATGTGAAATCCAAGATGGCCACCAAAGCTAAAAATAGATTTTTAAAATACAAGTTTGTAGCGACTACTTCTTGAAAACTATAAGTGATATTGATATGGGACTTTTTCTAAAATGATCAGCATGACATGATGTTGGTCCTTGTCAAAAATCGTTTTGATTCGATGTTAAACATGGCTGCCAGTGGCCATTTTTGTTTACATTGAGTTATATAGTAAAAACTTGTAGCGACTACTCCTCTGAAACTACGTGGCGGATTTTCATGAAACTTTACAGGAATGTTGCTCTTGATGTCTAATTGATCCTAGCAAAATTTCAGGTCGGCCAGAAATTCAAGACGGCCGCCACAGCTAAAAATAGATTTTTAAAAAATAAGTTTGTAGCGACTACTTCTTGAAAACTGTAAGTGATATTGATATGGGACTTTTTTTAAAATAATCAGCATGACATGATGTTGATCCTAGCTGAACATTATTTTGATTCAACGTTAAACATGGCTGCCAGTGGCCATTTTTGTTTACATTGAGTTATATAGTAAAAACTTGTAGCGACTACTTCTCTGAAACTACTTGACGGATGTTCATGAAACTTCACAGGAATGTTGCTCTTGATGTCTAGTTGATCCTAGAAAGATTTCAGGCTGGCCGGAAATTCAAGATGGCCACCACGGCTAAAAATAGATTTAAAATAAATAAATTTGAAGCGATTACTTCTTGAAACTGTAAGTGATATTGATACGGGATGTTTTCTAAAATGATCAGCATGACATGATGTTGATCCTTGTCGAAAATTATTTCGATTCGACTTTAAACATGGCCGCTAGCGGCCATCTTTGTTTACATAGAATTATTTAGTAAAAACTGTAGCGACTACTTCTCTGAAACTACTCGACGGATTTCCATGACTCTTCACAGGAATGTTGCTCTTGATGTCTTAATGATACTAGCAACATTTCAGATTGGTCGGAATTTCAAGTTGGCCGCCAAAGCTAAAAGTAGATTTTCAAAAAACAAGTTTGTAGCGAGTACTTCTTGAAAACTATAAGTGATATTGATATGGGACTTTTTCTAAAATGATCAGTATGGAATGATGTTGATCCTTGTTGAAAATTATTTTGATGCGACGTTAAACATGGCCGCCAGCGGCCATCTTTGTTTACATAGAGTTATATAATGAAAACTTGTAGCGACTACTCCTCTGAAACTACTAGACGGATTTTCATGCAACTTCACAGGAATGTTGCTCTTGATGTCTTATTGATTCTAGCAAAATTTCAGGTCGACCGGAAATTCAAGATGGCCACCACGGCTAAAAATAGATTTTCAAAAAACAAGTTTGTAGCGACTACATCTTGAAAACTATAAGTGATATTGATATGGGACTTTTTCTAAAATGATCAGCATGACATGATGTTGGTCCTTGTCGAAAATCGTTTTGATTCGATGTTAAACATGGCTGTCAGCGGCCATCTTTTTTTACATAGAGTTATCTAGTAACAACTTGTAGTGACTACTCCTCTGTAACTACTCGATGGATTTTCATGAAACTTCACAGGAATGTTGCTCTTGATGTCTAATTGATCCTAGCAAAATTTCAGGTCGTCCGGAAATTCAAGATGGCTGCCATGGCTAAAAATAGATTTTCAAAACACTATTATAAGTGATATTGATATGGGACTTCTTCTAAAATGGTCAGTATGACATCATGATGCTGATCCTTGTCAAAAATTATTTTGATTTTGACGTTAAACATGGCCGCCAGTGGCCATCTTTGTTTACATAGAGTTATAATGAAAACTTGTAGCGACTACTCCTCTGAAACTACTTGACAGATTTTCATGAAACTTCACAGGAATGTTGATCTAGCTATCAAAAACCTATCAGTAGAGCTTCAAGGTCATTAACCTCTTGTTTATTAAAACTCGTGGCATCCCACTAGTTTTTCTTCAATACTTGCATTTGTTCAATCATTTATATTAATTATAAAAGTAATATTAAGCAAATAGTTTTTGCATATTATTATTTTTTGATATTATTGCACCAGTGATATATTAAAACTGATAATATAATAAGACGAAATAGTGAATACTTAAAATTCGATTATTTAAATGTGACCAGGGTAAAAGTAAAAATGATACTGGATATATAAATCGAGACACCCATTTTAAACACTTCAAGATTTCCGTGTGTCCCTTTAAATGCGAGGATGTTCAAACAGATACTTACCTGGTACAGGGAATACCGTGCTAAGCAAGCTTTCCCAGGAATGAGGCCCTTCCATTGTACTATGGTTCGGCAAACGCCTGCCTGGGGAATGCTTGCCTGGTACAGGGAACCCCGAGGCCCTTCTGTTACATTACGGTCAGGCCCATAAGTCTTTATTGTGTACAGTAAAAACCCATGTGGTGTGACTAGTCACCGACGACACTTGTATATTGTAAATATTTTTTACTTTAGTTTATTTGGAAAGCTCGCTGGGGAGTGTTTGGGTTAATATTTGTGCTGAGTAAAATGACTAGAGACTCAAGTATACATGAGTACAAATGACTAGACACTCATGTATACATGAGTACAAATGACTAGAGACTCAAGTATACATGAGTACAAATGACTAGACACTCATGTATACATGAGTAAAATGACTAGAGACTCAAGTATACATGAGTACAAATGACTAGACACTCAAGTATACATGAGTACAAATGACTAGACACTCATGTATACATGAGTAAAATGACTAGAGACTCAAGTATACATGAGTACAAATGACTAGACACTCATGTATACATGAGTACAAATGACTAGAGACTCAAGTATACATGAGTACAAATGACTAGAGAAACTTGAAAGGACCAGATAAGGCAAAACAAACATCAAATGATCCAATACAGAAGTTTATTTAGATGCTTGAGTTGTACTCTAAATACATATGAATTTTCTTTGCCCTAATTACTGTTGATTCTACTACTATCCAGAATGTAATGGATGGTGAGCCTGTAGAATTCTCCGCCAAACTTACTGGTACAGAGCCCATAAAGATCAAATGGTCGAAGGACGGGAAGCCCATAGACAGCTCAGATGTGTATAAAATGAGCTATACTCGTGGAAAGCCAGTGCTCAACATCAAGGAAGTTTTTCCTGAAGACTCTGGGAAATATACTTGTGAGGCAAAGAACCAGCATGGCATGGCCTCAAGCACTGCTAGTCTTACTGTTAAAGGTATGGTTAATTTGATTAAAACAATTTCATGGAATTTGAATATTCTGTTTCAGTTGGAAGGGGTGTGGCCAAGTGGTTGGAGTTTCTGTCTTGAAATCACTTACAGTTGGAACAGTGAAAAAATAATAAATATGTCCTGAAATTACTATATTGAAATAACATATTTTCTTCTATAAAGGAATGTACATTTAATTATGTCAGGTATGATTCTGTGCTCTGTATGACAGACAAGTCTTGTAACAAGCTGGAAGTGTTTAACTAGATGTTATTTGTGACAAAGATAGTATGGTGGCATTGATCCTGTATTCAATCTGTGGTTGTGTGAGGTGGTGGCATTGCTCCTGTATTCAAGCTATGGTTGTGTGAGATGGTGGCATTGCTCCTGTATTCAAGCTATGGTTGTGTGAGGTGGTGGCATTGCTCCTGTATTCAATCTATGGTTGTGTGAGGTGGTGGCATTGCTCCTGTATTCAATCTATGGTGGTGTGAGGTGGTGGCATTGCTCCTGTATTCAAGCTATGTTGTGTGAGGTAGTGGCATTGCTCCTGTATTCAAGCTATGGTTGTGTGAGGTGGCGGCATTGCTCCTGTATTCAAGCTGTGGTTGTGTGAGGTGGTGGCATTGCTCCTGTATTCAAGCTATGGTTGTGTGAGGTGGAGGCATTGCTCCTGTATTCAATATATGGTTGTGTGAGGTGGTGGCATTGCTCCTGTATTCAATCGATGGTGGTGTGAGGTGGTGGCATTGCTCCTGTATTCAAGCTATGGTTGTGTGAGGTGGTGGCATTGCTCCTGTATTCAAGCTATGGTTGTGTGAGGTGGTGGCATTGCTCCTGTATTCAAGCTATGGTTGTGTGAGATTGTGGCATTGCTCCTGTATTCAAGCTATGGTTGTGTGAGATGGTGGCATTGCTCCTGTATTCAAGCTATGGTTGTGTGAGGTGGTGGCATTGCTCCTGTATTCAAGCTATGGTTGTGTGAGATGGTGGCATTGCTCCTGTATTCTAGCTATGGTTGTGTGATGGTGTCATTGCTCCTGTATTCAATCTATGGTTGTGTGATGGTGGCATTGCTCCTGTATTCAATATATGGTTGTGTGATGGTGGCATTGCTCCTGTATTCAATCTATGGTTGTGTGATGGTGGCATTGCTCCTGTATTCAAGCTATGGTTGTGTGAGATGGTGGCTTTGCTCCTGTATTCAAGCTATGGTTGTGTGAGATGGTGGCATTGCTCCTGTATTCAAGCTATGGTTGTTTGAGATGGTGGCATTGCTCCTGTATTCAAGCTATGGTTGTGTGATGGTGGCATTGCTCCTGTATTCAAGCTATGGTTGTGTGAGGTGGTGGCATTGCTCCTGTATTCAAGCTATGGTTGTGTGAGGTGGTGGCATTGCTCCTGTATTCAAGCTATGGTTGTGTGAGAAACATGCCTTTAATTAGAAATCGTTAATGCCATGCATAATACACATTCAACATTATTTGTTGGTGCTTTTGGAAAATCATAAAAATAAATTATAAAATGTTTACCTACATTACATTTTTTGGTAAAACTTATTACAATTTCCATCGAAAGTCAATGTCAACATCAAACATTAAGTCACATGGTAAATGTACCGGATCAATTGCAATCGGCAATAATTGTTCTATTTTGTTTATTAACTTACTACATGTATGTTTTCACTTGATCAGAAAACCCTAAACTGGAGGTAACAGCGCCTAAAGAAGTAGAAGAACCAAAGGTAAGTTATTTTGTATGTAAAATATTATGGGAATACATTTATGTAAACATATATTGAAATGATCCTGTCATGAGTTAAACATGGTTCTTCCTAGCCACATTTTCTGTCCTGAATCCCTGGGTTCTCCCTTGAGATCCCTTCATCTCATCGTGAACTAAACAGGATTCTCCCCAGCAAATTCTCCTGTCACAAATTTCAGGGTTCTCCCCAGGAAAATATCCGGTCACCAATTTCAGGGTTCACCCCAGGCAAATATCCTGCCACAAATTTCAGGGTTTTGCCCAGGCAAATCTCCTGTCACAAATTTCAGGGTTCTCCCCAGGCAAATCTCCCATCACAAATGTCAGGGTTCACTTCAGGCAAATCCCCTGTCAAAAATTTCAGGGTTCTCCCCAGGCAAATCTCCTGTCACAAATGCCAGTGTTCTCCCCAGGCAAATGAGTTAAACATGGTTCTTCCTAGCCACATTTTCTGTCCTGAATCCCTGGGTTCTCCCTTGAGATCCCTTCATCTCATCGTGAACTAAACAGGGTTCTCCCCAGCAAATTCTCCTGTCACAAATTTCAGGGTTCTCCCCAGGAAAATATCCGGTCACAAATTTCAGGTTTCACCCCAGGCAAATATCCTGTCACAAATTTCAGGGTTCTCCCCAGGCAAATCTCCCATCACGAATGTCAGGGTTCACTCCAGGCAAATCCCCTGTCAAAAATGTCAGGGTTCTCCCCAGGCAAATCTCCTGTCACAAAATCCAGTGTTCTCCCCAGGCAATTCACCTGTCACAAATGTCATGGTTCACCCCAGGCAAATATCCTGTCACAAATTTCTGGGTTCTGCCCAGGCAAATCTCCTGTCACAAATTTCAGGGTTCTCCCCAGGCAAATCTCCCATTACAAATGTCAGGGTTTGCTCCAGGCAAATACCCTGTCACAAATTTCAGGGTTCTCCCCAGGAAATTCTCCTGTCACAAATTTCAGTGTTCTCCCCAGGCAATTCACCTGTCACAAATGTCATGGTTCACCCCAGGCAAATACCCTGTCATAAATTTCAGGGTTCTGCTCAGGCAAATCTCCTGTCACAAATTTCAGGGTTCTGCCCAGGCAAATCTCCTGTCACAAATTTTAGGGTTCACCCCAAGCAAATCTCCTGTCACAATGATCAGGGTTCACCCTAGGCAAATCTAATGTCACAAATGTCAGGGTCACCCCCAGGCAAATCTCCTGTCACAAATGTCAGGGTTCTCTACAGGCAAATCTCCTGTCACAAATGTCAGGGTTCTCCCCAGGCAAATCTCCTGTCACAAATTTCAGGGTTCTCCCATCACAAATGTCAGGGTTCACTCCATGCAAATTCCCTGTCACAAATTTCAGGGTTCTCCCGAGGCAAATCTCCTGTCACAAATTTCAGGTTTCTCCCCAGGCAAATCTCCCGTCACAAATTTCAGTTGTCTCTCCAGGTAAATCTCCTGTCACAGATTTCAAGGTTCTCTCCAGGCAAATCTCCTGTCACAAATGTCAGTGTTCTCTCAGCAAATCTCCTATCACAAATGTCAGGGCTCACCTCAGGCAAATCTAATTTCACAAATTTCAGGGTTCACCCCAGGCAAATCTCCTGTCACAATGTTCATGGTTCACCCCAGGCAAGTCTAATGTCACAAATGTCAGGGTCACCCCCAGGCAAATCTAATGTCACAAATGTCAGGGTTCTCTACAGGCAAATCTGTCACAAATGTCAGGATTCTCCCCAGGCAAATCTCCTGTCACAAATGTCTGTTCTCTCCAAGCAAATCTCCTGTCACACATCTGTCACAAATGTCTGTTCTCTCCAAGCAAATCTCCTGTCACATATGTCTGTTCTCTCCAGGCAATTCACCTGTCACAAATGTCAGGGTTCTCCCCAAGCAAATCTCCTGTCACAAATGTCAGTGTTCTCCCCAAGCAAATCTCCTGTCACAAATGTCAGGATTCTCCCCCAAGCAAATCTCCTGTCACATAATTGTGTCAGTGTTATCCCCAAGCAAATCTCCTGTCACAAATGTCTGTTCTCTTCAGGCAAATATCCTGTCACAAATGTCAGGGTTCTCCACAAGCAAATCTCCTCTCACAGATGTCAGTGTTCTCCCCAAGCAAATCTCCTGTCACATATGTTAGTGTACTCCCCAAGCAAATCTCCTGTCACAAACGGCTGTTCTCTCCAGGCAAATATCCTGTCATAAATGTCAGAGTTCTCCGCAAGCAAATCTCCTGTCACATGTGTCAAGTGTTCTCCCCAGGCAAATCTCCTGCAACAAATGTCTGTTCTCCCCAGGAAAATCTCCTGTCACAAATTTCAGGGTTCTCCCAAAGCAAATCTTCTGTCACAAATGTCAGTGTTCTCCCCAGGCAGATCTCCTGTCACAAATGTCAGTGTTCTCCCCAGGCAAATCTCCTGTCACAAATTTCAGGGTTCTCCAAAGGCAGATTTTCTGTTGTGTGTGTCAGTAATGACAGAGATAGGATCAATGATGGTATACTGTGATGACAGAGATTGGATTAGTGATGGGAGACTGTGATGACAGAGATAGGATCAGTGATGGGAGACTGTGATGGCAGAGATAGGATTAATGATGGGGAGACTGTGATGACAGAGATAGGATCAATGATGGGGGACTGTGATGACAGAGATAGGATCAGTGATGGGAGACTGTGATGGCAGAGATAGGATCATTGATGGGATACTGTGATGACAGAGATTGGATCAGTGATGGGAGACTGTGATGACAGAGATAGGATCAGTGATGGGAGACTGTGATGACAGAGATTGGATCAGTGATGGGAGACTGTGATGACAGAGATTGGATCAGTGATGGGAGACTGTGATGACAGAGATAGGATCATTGATCGGATACTGTGATGACAGAGATTGGATCAGTGATGGGAGACTGTGATGACAGATATTGGATCAGTGATGGGAGACTGTGATGACAGAGATAGGATCAGTGATGGGAGACTGTGATGACAGAGATTGGATCAATGATGGGAGACTGTGATGACAGAGATTGGATCAGTGATGGGAGACTGTGATGACAGAGATAGGATCATTGATGGGATACTGTGATGACAGAGATTGGATCAGTGATGGGAGACTGTGATGACAGAGATAGGATCAATGATGGGGAGACTGTGATGACAGAGATAGGATCAATGACGGGGAGACTGTGGTGACAGAGATTGGATCAGTGATGGGAGACTGTGATGACAGAGATAGGATCAGTGATGGGAGACTGTGATGACAGAGATTGGATCAGTGATGGGAGACTGTGATGGCAGAGATAGGATCAGTGATGGGAGACTGTGATGACAGAGATAGGAGCAACGATGGGGAGACTGTGATGACAGAGATAGGATCAATGATGGGAGACTGTAATAACAGAGATAGGATCAATGATGGGGAAACTGATGTTGAACATGATGAATAGTGCTGGTATACGGTGGAAGTTTTGGCAAAAAGCACAGATATTGTCAAAGATGACTTTAATTCATAAATATATTTAGCTAATTCAACTCGTGTTTCTAGTGTAGCTTTTTGGAAAAATAGCTATTGTCATAGCTTGTGGTCATTTTCAGTGTTGTCATCGTCATCATCATCATCATCATCAGTGGTGTCTGCATCCAATTGCAGTGCTAATTTTTAAATATTTGTTATTTCTAACATAACTGAGTCATTAAGAAAACACTTAGCAGTGTAATGATTATTCAGTGGAAGTCTATATTCTATGTAAATGTTTCAGGAAAAACAAAAAGGTAAACCAGCCGAGTCAGCAAAACCAGAAGACAAACCAAAAGGAAAAGCAGCAGAGAAGGCCAAACCTGAAGGAGAAGCCACTCCGGAGCCAAAGAAAGGTATACAACTGTTGCATGAGATAGTAGAGGAGATAGTGGAGGCCACTTATATTTGGAGAATTATATTAGGTTTTCTCCCATTACAAAAATCTAGTTGACCAAGAGGTATGTTCTCCTTTCAAATAAGAAATGAACATATATTTCATGAACTTTGATGAATTTTTGAATGAAACACTCAAAATCTTTAAATGTTTAACTCTATGAGATAAAACAATTAATTTGTGAAGAAATTACATTAAAGGCAAATGTATTAAAAAATTAAGAAAGTTAGAGATTTAGGGTGAGGTTAATATTTAATTATTGCCTTGACTGCATTCATGCAAACGTTGCTTGACTGAAGTCATTACACTACCAACTACATATTTTACATAATTTGTATGTTCTGTGTAAACCAACACATCATCTGGTACATATGTAAAGAATCTATTGTATGCACAGCTTATAAACATATAAATATGGAAATTTGACTGATTAAATAACTATATTTGTAATTGTCTTTCTTGCCACCCTTCAGAAGTGAATTATGACTAAAACAATTACACCAATAAGGAGAACATGCCCTTTTTGTCTTAAATCCCAATGCCGTGTATAAAATAACTTGTTTGCCCATCTAGTCAATTTATTGTTATCTATCCACTTTCACTATTATTTTTTGTTTGCTGATTAGAATTATTTTTCTGTTTTATTCACAAAGCACTGCCCTTCAGTATGAAATGAGCATGGATTAGTTTGTAAATGGTTACATCATGGATCTCTTTATTAACCTAAAAATGATTTTTTATTAACTGTTTGAAGATTGTGAAATGTTCTTTGAATATATTAAGACTGCAATCAATGGCAATATCTTTGCAAAACTGTTTACTAGCAATGAGACAGCTTTGTTGTACACCAGTTACATATTTTAAAAGTAGAAATTAATAAATTTTCATAGTTTTTTGTTTTAGAATTTGTAAAATGGAATAAAGGATCCATTTTTGACACCATTCTGCCCAAAACATAGATTTTAGAAGAAAAAAAAAGTTTTCCAGATTTAGATGTGCATTTTTTCTTTGATTTCATTAGTTGTGTTGTTTTGTATCTTAGTTTTAGTTATTTTTTCCTGTGCCCCATAATTAGCAAAACCGGAAGTAAAAGAACCAGAGCCTCAGAAAAAAGAACCCACACCTAAAAAAACAAAGGAAGAAGTAAAGGATGAACCAAAACCTAAGAAAACTGAAGAAATTAAACCAGAAGAAAAGAAACCAGCAAGTAAACCAAAACCAGAACCTGAAAAACCAAAACCAGAACCAAAACCAGAACCAAAACAAGACAAATCTAAGCCAGAAACAAAACCAGAATCTAAAAAAGAAAAACCAGAACCAAAACAAAAACCTGAAAAACCTAAACCTGAAACCACAAAAAACAAAGAACCTTCACCTAAACCGGACAAACCTAAAGACAAAGCACCAGTAGTCCAGGCACCAGAACCTGTAGAAAAACCCAAACCAACTATTGTTGAGCCTAAACTAGGTATAAATATGCTTTCCCTCATGCGCTAACTTATGTGTGGTTCTTTTGTTATGTAATCTGCTAGTGGAGCATGTCAGATGGATGAGGTGGGGTCGGTGGGATTTTTTATGGCTGCTGGATGGTAAGAAAATATGCAACTCGGCTTCAGAAAGCAGACATTGGCCACATGTATTGTTTGCAGGGTTTGTACTATTTTCATACCTAGATGTGTTTTGTGTTATCTTCCTTTTTCATAGTCTCTAGGTCTACTTTAACAGGAAAGAACAAAGCTGAAAGTCGCAAAAAAATGGTCTATGTCAAAAAGCCATCCATTATTGTAGAAGAAGGTAAGATTTTATTAAACTTTGACGCTTAAGAAATAACCAACTGCAGTAAAAAGAATAAAAATACTTTCATTAAAATATCCATTTATATGATATTGAATTTGATTAAAATGTTAAACTTTTAAAAATCTCGTCTGCGCGGGAGAATACAGCAACATTTAAAAGTCGTGAATTATTAAACAAAACTGCCACTGTTGGTTACTTCTGCATGGGTTAGCAGCCGTCCTGCTACACATCTCTACTGTATAAACAAACCAGTCTTCTTTAACACAATCGTGCATTTTGACGGGGCAATTGTTCGTAATCGCCAAGACTAACTTTGAAATAAATAATACTTCACTTAAAGCGCATGGCAACATAACAAACTAGACTGGTTTTTATGTACAGTCCACCCTTAATGTTCCCGTGGCCTTCCTTAGATACAACCTTGACCTTTAGAAATGTGGTGTCTAGGCAATTCATATTTCTGTAAACGCTTTTTAATCATGTGAAAAACCAGCTCGCTAGTCTAATTTGCCAAGTAGCTGGTTCTACTTACTTGTTAAAAATTATTTACCAAAACAGTTTTTGAATGGTTCGCCGGACATGTTTTAATTTTAAGTTAATAAATCCTAACAAAGCACAGTTACTTAATTGTTAATGAGGATGTACAAGTAGTAATTAATAATGTTCCGCTAGTCCTGTACCCGTAGAATGTTGCTTCAGAATCAATTAGCCCGACATTTATTCAAGAAATTTAGATTCTAAATGACTAGGCATCTTAACCATTGCTTAAGTTAGCTCCTGTTCATATAAATGTACTAATCAGTTGCTTAACGTCAGTGTATTATATATATTATAGTTATTATAATATATTTAACACTAGTTCATATACCATATTCTATATAATGTAAATGTTAGATAACAAACAATATAACCCGTAGATATCATTTATCACAATATATAAGTTAACTTCATTGTAACAAAGGCATACAAATAATAACTTCTAACATATTTATAATCTATATGTTTATATCATACAAAATTTTAATGTACATTTCTTTTTTTAAAAAAAATTGATTCAAGTAGATATTCTGTTCTAATTTTGTTACTGCTAGTATATTTAAAGTTTTTATTTCATAGATAGTTTATCGATAAGTTGACTCCATTTTCCTAGCTCAAGATTAATGAACGTGAAATATTAATGTTTGAGCATCTACACTGCAGTGAGTATAAGATGGGTATATTAAATCTGAGGACGTTACATTTTCACATCTAATGTCTTAATGTTTGATATTCCTTTCTTATTAGACCTAAAATACCATAAAAATGTGCCTGTAAATACATTGTGTGCGGAACGATTTATACATTTCTGTCCTGTGTCTATCAGACATCCCTTGTGCGCAGCTTGTCCCAGTCTGAGGTTTATTTCATCCCAGCCACAAAGAGAGGTGACTCTTTTCTTGCATACCAGATAAGGTTACCAGCATTGCACATAGAAAATTGCTGCAAAATCTGATCACACACTTTGGAGCAGATAAAGCACGCTCATCAACAACGATGCTGATAACATCAACAGTTACATAACCTTATTGTTTAAATAAACATACAAAACGTTGATGGCAACATCAGTGCACAAACTGTCCATGGTATACAAGATAAAGAATCAATCATGTGTATCCAATTCAGACAGGAAATCCAGATTTTTAACCTAATGTTAGAATTCCCGATCTTCGCAGGATATCTAGGAAAAACTCTTAAAGACTTAAATGTGATCAAACAGAATCCTTTTTTAGGCAAACACAAGAGTGTCACATAACATTGCTTTCTTTATTTTTTTAATGCGACCTTGACATCGTCCAGTGTGGCCATGACATCAACTACTGGGCCATGACATCAACTACTGGGCCATGACATCAACTACTGTGGCCATGACATCAACTATTGTGGCCATGACATCAGCTACTGTGGCCTTTACATTGACATCAGCTATTGTGACCATGACATCAACTACTATGACCATGACATCAACTGCTGTGCCCTTGACATCAACTACTGTGACCATGACATCAACAACTGTGACCTTGACATCAGCTATTGTGATGTGACCATTGACATTGACTACTGTGACCTTGACATCATCTACTGTGACAGTGAGATCAATTACTGTGACAGTGACATCAACTACGTTGACCATGACATCAACTACTGTGACCATGACATCAACTACTGTGATCTTCTTGACATCAGCTATTGTGATGTGACCATTGACATTGACTACTGTGACTTTGACATCATCTACTGTGACCTTGACATTGACTACTGTGACCTTGACATTGACTACTGTGACCATGACATCA
Source organism: Cyrtodaria siliqua (assembly GCA_037043455.1). Taxonomy (NCBI): domain Eukaryota; kingdom Metazoa; phylum Mollusca; class Bivalvia; order Adapedonta; family Hiatellidae; genus Cyrtodaria; species Cyrtodaria siliqua. Next base: position 126,868 of record JAWPHD010003659.1, read on the forward strand.
ACTACTGTGACCTTGACATCAGCTATTGCGATGTGACCATTGACATTGACTACTGTGACTTTGACATCATCTAATGTGACCTTGACATTGACTACTGTGACCTTGACATCATCTACTGTGACCATGAGATCAATTACTATAACAATGACATTGACTACTGTGACCATGATACCAACTACTGTGACCTTGACATCTACTACTGTGACCATGACATGTACTACTGTGACCATGACATCAGTTACTGTAAACATGACATCAGCTACTGTGACTGTGAAATCTACTACTGTGACCTTGGTATCTACTACTGTGACCATGAACCTTACATGTATTGAAAATGACGTAAACCACCATACAAACAAACAAATCTACTATTGTGATCTTGACGTAGTCATCAGCTAGTGTGACCTTGACATTAGCTTATGTGACCTTGACTTCAGCAACTGTGACCTTGTCATTAACATCAACTGTCTTGACATTAGCTAATGAGACCTTGACATTGGCATCAACTACTGTGACCTTGACTTCAGCAACTTTGACCTTGACATAAGCTACTGTGATCATTATGTCAGCTATTGTGACCATGACATCAACTACTGTGAACTTGACTTCAGCAACTGTGACCATGATATAAGCTACTGTAACCATTATGTCAGCTAGTGTGACCATGACATAAGCTACTGTGATCATTATGTCAGTTACTGTGACCATGACATCAACTACTGTGACCTTGACTTCAGCAACTGTGACCATGACATAAGCAACTGTGACCATTATGTCAGCTACTGTGACCATGACATCAGCTTCTGTGCTTCTTGGAATGTTCTACACATATCAACCTAATGGTCTTTACATAAACAGTTCTTTCTTTTGTTTAGTTTTAATATTGGTGCATAGATCAAGATATTTTTATGAACATTGCGCTATGTCTGTGAAAGGTATTTTTTGAAGAAAAAGACAAGGTTCAAGGATATCAATGGTTGTCTTCTTGTTACATAGTCTTTTAGCACAAAAAAACAGAATTTAGGATTGAAAAACTTACATTTATAATGTCTGACTAGATCAACTGATACACCTGATCTCTGTACACCCTAGTCAGATGGTGTGCTGATTATCCAAGCTTGTACACAAAAGTTGGGACATTTTGTTGCGAAAAATTGAGTGTTAGTGCTTTTTTTTTAAATCTGGTTTTTAAATCTTTTTAGATTCTTTATTTAAATTTATTCATAATTCCATCACCAAAATAGATCCAGGTTAATAAAGTAAATAGCTATGTTGTGCTGAAGTCAACACAACATAAAATAGAAAAAATAAATAAAAATTTAAAGCTACTAGTGCCAGATACAAAGAGAAAAAAAAAAGAGTATTTTCTGGTACAACATCTACCTAAATGTTTGGAAGGTCACTGAGCTGGGGTTTCTGTTTTCTGTATTTTAGCTTGCCATTCGTTCAGTTAAAGGCACAGTATTGAAATATATAAAAAAAAAAAATTAAACATAAAGGTATATCTTCTTCAGATAGAAAACCATTTGCTGGTCATTTGGATATTGCAATAAAGCATTAATTTGTTGAATCCTGAGAACTCTTTAAAAAAGTTATTCCAGAAGTTTTTATTTTTATTTTGTTTATGTTAAGTGCCATACCTCCTAGAAAATCTGAGCCGTATATTGATAGACCTGCCTGTCTGAGAGGGATTTGTGTACTATACACCATTATTTTGGAAAACTAATCCATCTTCTGAGAAATTGCTTGTTCACAAGTTCTGCTGGTGTATTAAGTATTTCAACTAGCCAAAATCCTCCCAGAGTGCCTTCAATTGGACGAATAAGTAAATAATGAAAGAGTATAATTATTATCCGGCTGACAAATGAAACATTAATAACTATCTGGGTGAAAGTTCTGGCTGTAAGACTTCCTCTACAATGAAGGTAAAATAGTCAAAATTAAAACAAAAACTTTTTACATAAAAGATTACTCTTTGATTATGTGTGTTTGAATAAGATGATTTAATTTCTCAAGAGCTTCTCGACGATGACGAGGATGAGGACAGTGTGGATAGTCGAGGGGTTTCCCCGGATCCTCGAAGGCAAAAGGAAGGTACGTGCTCTTTTTTTGTATTCTCAGCTAGCAAGCATAACGTTGCACAAATGCGACTCTTGCCAGATTGTAAGTCATGGTAGTAACAGTGTGACTACAGGCAGTACAGCCATGTGCAGGTCAGATGGAAACGAGTATGAGCAGTACTAAACACTACAAACTAGCATACCAGCCGCGGGAAACTAACGACATGGACTTCTCTGCTATGCATCAGTGTTGTATCATGCATAATAGGAATGTGCAGGCAACTTGTATAGACTTGTCATCTAATACATAACCATTCCAGTCATGAAACACATCTTCTTGCTAGTATTTAGAGATTCACAAGTTGCATTATCAATATTATGTTATCCATATATTTAGTTTAAAATGTGCAGACTACACACATAATTTGCATGTTTCATTTCAAAGCCAAAAGCTTGCTCAGTTTGACAGGTTTGTGGGTGTTTTTCATCATAATATTTACAACAGATGTGTGAGATTTGCAGAAACTGCATTACAGCATGCTTCAGGCAATGTTCCAACAGGCAGTGTGTTTTACACAGTCTATATATATTCTTTCTTTGAATCATGCTTTATACATCTTTAATATCCATCACATTATTATAAGTTCTGCATTGAGATCACTCTCTTGCTTTTTGAACTTGTACATGCATAAGTAGATACAGCATTTTAGTGCCTCGCACTTTCTGCATTTAGTCCCTCCGTATCAAGGTAAGTGGAGGACAACAGCCTTCTGTCAGATGGAGCATGGGCTTTAAACCTGTGGATTCATGAAAGATTAACAGTGCCTGAATTTCATATGAAGACTCAAGTGCTTATATGTATTGCTTGATTTGGATAACGCAAAGATATAGCATTTGTGACATTAGTTCTGAGATGACTCTCATTATCTATGATATGATGGCATAACTGCTGATATGGCCCTCATATATATAGCACCTGGTGGCATTACTTTTGGGATGACCCTCATATCTATAGCACCTGGTGGCGTTACTTCTGGGATGATCCTCATATCTATAGCACCTGGTGGCATTACTTCTGGGATAACCCTCATATATATATATAGCACCTGGTGGCATTCTGGGATGACCCTCATATCTATAGCACCTGGTGGCATTACTTCTGGGATAACCCTCATATCTATAGCACCTGGTGGCATTACTTCTGGGATGACCCTCATATCTATAGCACCTGGTGGCATTACTTCTGGGAAGACCCTCATATCTATAGCACCTGGTGACATTACTTCTGGGATGAAACTCATATTTATAGCCCCTGGTGGCATTACATCTGAGATGACACTCATATTTATAGCACATGGTGGCATTACTTCTGGGATGACCCTCATATCTATAGCACCTGGTGGCATTACTTCTGGGATGACCCTCATATCTATAGCACCTGGTGGCATTACTTCTGGGATGACCCTCATATCTATAGCACCTGGTGGCATTACTTCTGGGATGACCCTCATATCTATAGCACCTGGTGGCATTACTTCTGGGATGACCCTCATATATATAGCACCTGGAGGCATTACTTCTGGGATGACCCTCATATAAATAGCACCTGGAGGCATTACTTCTGGGATGACCCTCATATAAATAGCACCTGGAGGCATTACTTCTGGGATGACCCTCATATCTATAGCACCTGGTGGCATTACTTCTGGGATGACCCTCATATCTATAGCACCTGGTGGCATTACTTCTGGGATAACCCTCATATATATAGCACCTGGAGGCATTACTTCTGGGATGACCCTCATATATATAGCTCCTGGTGGCATTACTTCTGGGATAGCTTACCCATATTTCTTTATTAAGGTTGACAGAAGATATTAAATAGTAATCCACTGGAAGGTTTTGCAAAAATGAATGCAGATGAATGTTTACTACTTTGCTTACTATTTTTAAGTTAATTTACTTAATTTTCTTTTACTACTTTCAACTTATTAAAGTGTATTACCAGCAAATTAGGAAAAGCTTGTAAATATTTATATACTTCCTCATTTTTTTTATTGAGAATCTTCTACTATAATTTGACAAATTTGATAATAAATGTATTCCTTAGTGAAGAAATTCTTAATTGTGTTTTCTTTTATGTGTCGTGTAATGTGATTTTTGTGTTATCGTATCTAATTTATTTACTTTTTTCAATTCCATGCTGCACTTACAGATGAAATTAAAGTTGAAGAGGTATGTATATTTCAATGTTTAAAACATGTTCTGGGTTAAGTTCATTTATAGATTAGATAAGTTCCGTGTTTACCTTTTGTATCAAACCTGCAGCTTTTTGCCCCCATATGGTGCCTCACGCATTTCTGCAAGAAAGCTTTGCAGGCTGGCGGCGCTGCACTCTAAGCCATTGGCAAAGTATGCGATAAAATAGATATTGAAACCATCATATATTTAGATAAGATTTACATAAATCTCAAGATAGTTTTGATATATGAAGACTGAGAAAATTACCATTGGAACTTATAAATTCTTAAAGATTTTCATTTCAAATTGATGTTTAGATCTGACATTGGCCAATATGAGTTTATGTAACTTAGTTTTTCTGTGTATATTTACTGTTAGTTCAATAAAATACATGCATAAAACCATATACATATTTAATAAATAATTAACAAGGAGTTTGTAAATTAAAAATGGTATTTGAATAGTCAGTATTTCCAATATTCACATTTTGTGACAATCAGTGCTAATAATTGCAATAACTTCTTAAATTGGAGTCTGTTGTTTCCTCCTTGTTTTCTTTTTTTTTTCTTTTTTTTTTAAGGTAGGAATAAATGATTGCTTGGCGACTAAAAGTTCAGTTCTTGCTTATGTTAAAATGAAACTACTTTGATTGCTTTGCAGGATAGTGATGAATACATTATATATGATGATGATGATGACGAGGTTGGAATATTAGTCAGTTGTCACAATGAGGTCAGGGGTGTAATCGTGTGTCACAGGGATCAACATCATAGTATTATATAATTATATCACTAAAGTCAACTTTTCTCAATATGAACTTCTTAATTTTCATATTGAAGCTTTTGAATTCTAATTTGATGCTTACCCAGATGGGATTTAAATTGGACCATCTTAATTAAGCCAACATCTGCAACATCAGTAACTTATTCCTACGTCAGTTACTTATTCCTGCATCTGCCACATCAGTTACTTATTCCTGCATCTTCCAAAGCAGTTACTTATTCCTGCATCTTCCAGATCAGTAACTTATTCATACGTCTGCCAAATCAGTTACTTATTCCTACATCTGCCACCTCAGTTACTTATTCCTGCATCTTCCAGATCAGTTACTTATTCATACGTCTGCCAAATCAGTTACTTGTTCCTACATCTGCCAGATCAGTTACTTATTCCTACATCTGCCAGATCAGTTACTTATTCATATGTCTGCCAAATCAGTCAATTATTCCTACATCTGCCAGATCAGTTACTTATTCCTACATCTGCCAGATCAGTTACTTATTCCTAAATCTGCCAGATCAGTTACTTATTCCTACATCTGTCATAGCAGTTACTTATTCATATGCCTGTCAAATCAGATACTTATTCCTACATCTGCCAGATCAGCTACTTATTCATATGCCTGCCAAATCAGTTACTTATTCCTACATCTGTCATATCAGTAACTTATTCCTACATCTGCCAAATCAGTTACTTGTTCCTACATATGCCAGATCAGTTACTTATTCTTACATCTGCCAGATCAGTTACTTATGCATATGTCTGCCAAATCAGTTACTTGTTCCTACATCTGCCACATCAGTTACTTATTCCTACATCTGCCAGATCATTTACTTATTCCTACATATGCCAGATCAGTTACTTATTTCTACATCTGCCAGATCAGTTACTTGTTCCTGCATCTGCCAGATCAGTTACTTATTCCTACATCTGCCAGATCAGTTACTTATTCCTACATCTGCCAGATCAGTTACTTATTCCTACTTCTGCCAAATCAGTTACTTATTCCTACATATGCCAGATCAGTTACTTATTCCTACATCTGCCAAATCAGTTACTTGTTCCTACATATGCCAGATCAGTTACTTATTCCTACATCTGCCAGATCAGTTACTTATGCATATGTCTGCCAAATCAGTTACTTGTTCCTACATCTGCCACATCAGTTACTTATTCCTACATCTGCCAGATCAGTTACTTATTCCTGCATCTGCCAGATCAGTTACTTATTCCTACATATGCCAGATCAGTTATTTGTTCCTACATCTGAAAGATCAGTTACTTATTCCTACATCTGCCAGATCAGTTACTTATTCCTACATCTGCCAGATCAGTTACTTATTCCTACATCTGCCAAATCAGTTGCTTGTTCCTACATCTGCCAGATCAGTTACTTATTCCTGCATCTGCCAAATCAGTTACTTGTTCCTACATCTGCCAGATCAGTTACTTATTCTTACATCTGCCAAATCAGTTACTTGTTCCTACATATGCCAGATCAGTTACTTATTCCTACATCTGCCAAATCAGTTGCTTGTTCCTACATCTGCCAGATCAGTTACTTATTCCTGCATCTGCCAAATCAGTTACTTGTTCCTACATCTGCCAGATCAGTTACTTATTCTTACATCTGCCAAATCAGTTACTTGTTCCTACATATGCCAGATCAGTTACTTATTCCTACATCTGCCAGATCAGTTACTTATGCATATGTCTGCCAAATCAGTTACTTATTCCTACATATGCCACATCAGTTATTTGTTCCTACATCTGCCAGATCAGTTACTTATTCCTACATCTGCCAGATCAGTTACTTATTCCTACATCTGCCAAATCAGTTGCTTGTTCCTTCATCTGCCAGATCAGTTACTTATTCCTGCATCTGCCAAATCAGTTACTTGTTCCTACATCTGCCAGATCAGTTACTTATTCCTACATCTGCCATATCAATTACTTATTCCTACATCTGCCAGATCAGTGACTTATTCCTACATCTGCCAGATCAGTTACTTATTCCTACATCTGCCAGATAAGTAACTTATTCCTACATCAGTTACTTGTTCCTACATCTACCACATCAGTTACTTATTCCTACGTCTGATCCTTTTTCATCAATATTGTTTAATAATAGTTAAATTCTGTAACTATCCCCACTATCATACCCATTATAAGGAAGTTTCCCCGTGGAGATTTCCTGCCCATTACAAGGCAGGTTCCCTTTCCCTGTTGGGATTTCCTACCCATTACAAGGCACTCACCTGTTCTCTGTGGAGAATCCCTTCCCATTACAATCTGGTTCCCTGTGGAGATTCCCTTCCCATTACACGGCTGGTTCCCTGTGGAGATTCCCTTCCCATTACAAGGCTGGTTCCCTGTGGAGAATCCCTTCCCATTACACGGCTGGTTCCATGTGGAGATTAATACCTATTACCAGGCAGGTTCTCTGTGGAGATTTCTTTCCTGCCCCATTACAGGCAGACTCCATGTGGAGATTTCCTACCCATTACAAGGTAGGGAAGATTTCCTACCCATTACAGGGCAGGTTTCCTGTTACGATTTCCTACCCATTACAAGGCTGGTTCCCTGCAGATATGTCCTACCCATTACAAGGAAGGTTTCCATTACAAGGAAGGTTCGCTATAAAGACTACCATTGCTTTATTTGCTAAAAGTCAATAAAACAATACTGTTTTATTAAACAGTAAAACAGTAAAAACCTATTGCTAATGGCATTTATGCCCTAGCATGTAGTTGATTAAAAATGGGAACAATTAAATAACAACATATGAAATTATTTAGTAAACATAACCAAGCTCAAACCTGTGGCACATTGTTACATCCTTGTTTTTCATAGCTAATATCTTGAATTGGTACAGGTGCTAGGTTGCTTGCAATGCGATTGTTATCTCTAATATCTACTGTGTGTGTGATTACTGTATTATCTCTATTTGCGGCCCCTGAGTTTTCCAAATGGGGAGCATTAGTTAATTCTCTTTAAGCAATTTAGCTGTTTATACAAAAAGTTTATCCTTTCCCTGTAACTTGGGAATTCCCAATCCATAATAATCACATTTTGTGATCTACATATATAATTGTTTATAAGGATATATATCTATACTGGTGTTTGACCAGTTTTCGTCACCAGACAGTTTCTAAGATATTTAATTTTAAATGCATCAACAGTAACAGTTACTGCGAATCTACTATTACACCAGAGTGTTAACCGTTAGAATTACACTGCTGTTAGATCCCATATTAATCTTGCAATGACTAAAGATGGGTGTACATATGCTTCAAAAATGAATATGGAGGTTTTTATTGTGAGATTTAAAGTCAAAGTGGATTAATAGTCTGCATTGGGATCAAAAGCTGCAATTTTCAGGCAGATTAAAATAAGTTTTTAGATTATAACAGAAGAGCTAAAGGAGCATCAAATAGAGATTTGATGGTATATGTACCTTCATGTAGTGTATATCAAGTTATGATATTTTATTACAGTGACTTTTAGTTTCTATTAAAATTAGTATAGTCTGCATTTTCCATACAACTGAAGGCATAAAATTATGTTGTTAATGTATTTCAGTAGATTTTTACCAAAAATATGTAAAATTGCAAGTAGCGAGTCAAGCGTCGCGCATAGTGCAGCGTAATATGCATGAAAAGCATTCTGCGAATATTATACATGAAAAATACATGTATTTCATTGAACGATGCTCAATTTTGTCCTAAAATTATTTAGTTTATACTTTTTGTTTATAATATTATAAAAAATGTATTTTATTGTTTAGTTTGTAACAAAGTCTATAATAAAACACTATTTTTTTCCTACCTTTTTTTCATTTATAAAATTGTAATATAGTATCTACTGCATGGTTGAAGGTATTTTGTTTTGCATTGTAGGTTTTATTTGTTTTAAAGGACAAGGTATGATAAGGGGGTATTTTGGTCCCCAGTATATTCAAAATACAAAAAGTAATATTTACATCTAATCTGTTGTGCATGTTGAAGTAAATTGATCATATTCTATCTTTAAAAAATTCTATCTTTAAAAAATATTTTTTATTTATTTTATTTATCTAGAAGAATTAACAGGGTCTCACAAAATGGCATTTTTGGTAATTTTATTATATTTTGTAGATTTTGGACCTTTCTGATAAAGATTTTGAACTAAAAATATAGAACGCACCTCCGAGCACACACAATATTTTGGCTAATGATGCATTCTTATCAAGTAACTGTTTCAACAAAAAAGCAGCTGTGCTCGAGTGTGCGCTCTGTATTTCCAAGACCAAAAACTGGTTGAGAACTGAAAATGAACAACAATTACATTTTTTGAAAGGAAATACCTCGTTTGTGAGGCTCTTAAACTCACTTAGAGCCTTCAAACGTACTTGTAATGAGTTTTAATATTCATTCAGTTCATTTGTACAAATTGTAGCTAAACTAGATATTCAAAACTTTTGCATTAAAACTTTCAATATTGGGGGCCAATTTTGTACCTTATCATACCTAGTCCTTTGGTTTGAATTAAACTACTATTTTTAGATGCATTTATGTGTCATGTCGTTCTGTGTTTTTAATTTTGTAGAAAGTTGATGAATTAGTTACACGAACTGTCACCGACGTTATCACAAAGGTACTGGTATAAAACAGACAAAATAATGCTGTTGGTGATAACCTATACTGCTTGCACTATGCCTCGGATTTAATGTTGACAGTGGAATGGCTAGCTGTTTCGAGTTATGAATTTAACTTTGCCTTGAGCTAAGTTAACACTTAACATGAATTGGCTACCTAATTCTTATGTGTCTTGAAACTGGAGAACGTTGGACCTTATCACTTATCCTGTCCAGTTGCACAAGTCCAATAACCCAGTTTTCAAGTTTTGCAGAGCTATTCCCCTTTCCTTAGAACTTTACCTCAATGCCACCCAACATGGATCATCAGTGAAGTATTTGACCTATTGTCATGAAACCTTATACAGCTGTTCTGTATCAGTTAAACAATCCAGTCACTGTGACAGGTTCTAAAAGTCAGTTTTCAATTTTAAGAGTTATGCCTCTTTTTACAACACTTCGCCTTCAGCTTAACCTGGTTCATAGCTGTCAAAGCAGTTTGACCAAGATGGTCTTGAATACAGTTATTCCTTATCATTTATACAGTCAGTCACACAGTTTGACCAAGATGGTCTTGAATACAGTTATTCCTTATCATTTATACAGCCCAGTCACACAGTTTGACCAAGATAGTCTTGAATACAGTTATTCCTTATCATTTATACAGTCCAGTCACACAGTTTGACCAAGATGATCTTGAATACAGTTATTCCTTATCAGGGGCTGGCGTGGCGCAGTCGGTAGCGCGGCGGATTTGTAACCGGAGGCCCCGGGTTCAATCCTCCGTGGTGCCACTGAGTTCCGTCGGTGTGTTCTTGGGCAAGACACTTTACCTTAGCCTCGTCCGTCGGATGGGTCGTAAACCGGGCGGTCCCGTGTATCGGTCTATCCTCCGAGCACGTTAAAGAACCATAGGAATCTATTCGATAATAAGAGTAGGGCAGGTTCCCGGATTCCTATGTATCCTTCCCCTCTCTCTGGGGCGGCTCTAAATAACCTATACTGTGTTGATGAGCCATTAAACAACATTCAATTCAATTCAGTTATCATTTATAAAGTCCAGTCACACAGTTTGACCAAGATGGTCTTGAATACAGTTATTCCTTATCATTTATAAAGTCCAGTCGCACAGTTTGACCAAGATGGTCTTGAATACAGTTATTCCTTATCATTTATACAGTCCAGTCACACAGTTTGACCAAGATGGTCTTGAATACAGTTATTCCTTATCATTTATACAGTCCAGTCACACAGTTTAACCAAGATGGTCTTGAATACAGTTATTCCTTAACATTTATACAGTCCAGTCACACAGTTTGACCAAGATGGTCTTGAATACAGTTATTCCTTATCATTTATACAGTCCAGTCACACAGGTTCTATAACCCAGTTTTCATTTCAGTTTCATGTTAAAGATGAATGGCCACCCTTTTTGTAGTATTATCAATTAACAAATTTAACTCTTAAACATCATATGAACATTTCTTGATAATCTCGGAGTGAACTATATATTTACAACCGCTACTAAGGTGTATGTAAAAATAAGTATTATTTGCATGACATAGATACTACTTTTACCACTGCGTGACTGCGCGGGGAAATGAGGTAAATCTGAATTGTATGGTTGCACAACTATTGCCAGATAATTGATGAATATATTTACCTGTGGATTAATTTACCTGTTCAAAGTTTACTATGTCATCAAATAAAATTGTAAATATCTATTGTTGTGTATTGATTCTGATTTAAATAAACATAAACGTGTTCATGAAACAAAACATGGCCAGAGAACTTTAAGCTATACTGGCCAATGGTCAATAGTTCTTATATCATGGTAGGTTGTCAGTCATCTGTCCATTGATTAATGTTTCATCTGCATGTTCATCCATTCATTCTGTTAACTATTTGTGACACATACATGCAAATGTACACAATACATAATACACAATACACAATACACCAGTAGACTTACACCAACTATACAGTATGGGACATTCACAGCACAACACATTGTACAACACATTGTACAACACACAACACATTGTACAACACATTGTACAACACACAACACATTGTACAACACATTGTACAACACACAACACATTGTACAACACATTGTACAACACATTGTACAACACACAACACATTGTACAACACACAACACATTGTACAACACACAACGCATTGTACAAAACATTGTACAACACACAACACATTGTACAACACACAATGCATTGTACAACACATTGTACAACACACAACACATTGTACAACACATTGTACAACACACAACACATTGTACAACACACAACACATTGTACAACACACAACACATTGTACAACACACAACGCATTGTACAAAACATTGTACAACACATTGTACAACACATTGTACAACACACAACACATTGTACAACACACAACACATTGTACAACACACAACACATTGTACAACACACAACGCATTGTACAAAACATTGTACAACACACAACACATTGTGCAACACATTTTACGACACACAACACATTGTACAACACACAACACATTGTACAACACATTGTACAACACAAACATACATAAGATGAGTAAAATCTCATACCAGCAATCCTATTTTTGTGCAGTGTTGTCCGTCTCAATTGCTTATAGTGACTTGTGTTTGCAAGTATCCTTCATATGTTCCATAAAGAATGTTTAATACTATACACTACAATAACTCATGTTTGCTTGGACATAAATATCAGTAAAACTAATGTTTAAATGATCGTAAGAACAACATATTGTTAACCCATTTGTGTTGTCAAGTCTATTCTTGTGATTACCATGTGACCTTCATGTGACTCTGTTTCAGCTCTAGATCATCTGCTGATTTCATTTTCTGCCATAAGTTGTCTAGACTATTGCCATATGTACCTAATCTGAAAAACTGAAATGTAATAGTACTCCATTGTTAATTACTGCAAGATTCCATGTGCATATTGTAGTTATCTCAAACACTGCAAGATTCCATGTGCATATTGTTCTCCATTTTCATTATAATTGTCACATAGGTAAATTTACAAAATTAATGTAAGTTGTGGTAAGGGGGAACTCTAGTTCTATCTCATGTTAGTCTGTCAGTCTGTCTGCAAAATCTTAATATAATCCTTCGATTGTGGATTAATACCTTGAGATATGCTGATGTAATTTGCTGTGTATTATGGATATTGAGGGATTTATGCACGATATTTTCCCCTGCTTGGATCCAAGATCGCCACCTCATGGCCATTTTCTTTTTCTATCTTGCACAAATGGATCATTTTATTGTGGATTACCACTTTGAGATATGTTCATTATATATGGCATGTGTATGATATTATGGTATATTATGATATATGACTTTCTATCTTAGACTTTTAGACTTTTCTCAATAAATATTTGATGGAATTCAAATTAATGAATGTTTTAATCTCAGAAAAAGGAAAAGAATGGTAGAAGTGATACAACTCTGATATGCTTAAATTCAAGCAGAGTTATCCCCCTTTTTCAACTTAGAAATTGGGAAATAGAGCTATAGTGGATTAACAACCTGAGGCAATTCTATAAATTTAGTGAGTAGAAAATAATGCCTTAAGTTTTGTTTATCAAATGTGCCGTGTGTATTAAGGGCATTGATAGGCTTACGCACATGGTCTTTTTTCGCTAGTCGTATCCAAGATGGCCCCATGTCATCCATTTTTATGCCCTCACCACCAAACGTTGAGGGGCATCTAGCAATTGCCAATAGTCCATCCGTCCGTCCTGAAAAGTCCTCACACAGTTTTCAACCGATTGTTTCGAAACTTTACATGATGCTTACCTATGATGTCAAGATGTGCATGTTGATTCGCCGCCAAATCAACCTTGTATTACTGGAGTTATGGCCCTTTTTTGTAAAATGTTACGTTTTCGCTGATTGTTTTCAGTGGGGGCATCTGTTTTCAGTGGGGGCATCCGTGTCCCATGTACACATTTCTAGATTTCATTTTATTATGGATTAATGCCTTGAGATAGATTAATGAAATTTGACTTGTGTATGAAGAGCGTTTGGAACGTTTTTTTCACCTATGCAGCCATTTGCTTTTTCTATCTTGACTTTTAGACATTTTTAAGTCTTCTCAATCAGTACTTGATGGAATTTAGTGTACGAGACACATGTCTTTTGTATCATAAAACAAACCAAGTGATACCAATCACTTAACTTTGACAAACCTCAATGGCACTGGTGAGGCTTGAACTCAGGTCCTCCAGCTTTGTCCACCATGCTATCCCATTTTCACCAATTATCATATAAACTATCATAATTATTTTGTGATACTTTTTTACTATCGTTATATTCCAGAAAAAGTATATTTACTATCCCATCACAACCTTTATCAACTTCACTAAATGTTGCACTGTTTGTGATTTGCTTTGCTTGTTTGTTTTTCAGCATAGGCTATAACAGGCTATATATAACCTTTATTGCCATACTGCAGTATGCTTATTACACAAATTGAACATTTTACAAAAAACAAAACAACAACAGTTTTTGTGTTTATACAATTTATAAGGATTAAAAAAAAATGAATAAATACAAGTTTTATTTCTTAACTTGCATTTGCTTGGAATTAGATTATTTTAGAGATTATATAATGTTATTACAATTTTGTTGATATTAAATAATTGATTTGTTCAGCAGCATAATAAAAAGTCAAAACAGTTTGTAAACCTGGTTTTGATTGGTCATTATTCATTTGTCATGTTATTTTCACGTGCAGGATCCTACTCAAGCGGGGCGTCGTATATCTATACATAAAAAGGACCAAGGGCCAGAAAAGAAACATATTGATGGGCCAACTCACAAGATTGTAGATAAACCCACCAACCAGAGCATCATTGAAGGTATTCACTTCCCATCTTTCATCGCATGTTGTCCGTCCGTTAACTGTATCATATCTGCTGCTCTAGATCTACCAAATGGATTTTTACAAAATGAAACAGAAATAATCGTATTGTCAAGGCCGGATGTGTATACATTAATCCACCGTTTTTCTGGTCCAGTCAAGCTCAATGATCTATACAAATAAGGAGTTTTAATTGATGTTTATATATATCTAAAAGCACTATTGCCATTTGGTGTAGGTGTTACAAGGTTACTACGAAAGCTGGAGGTGGGTATGGATTAGGAAGACCTGCGCATGAGCAAGAGCAAAACATGGCATCGAGAGTGCTTTGTTAAATAAAACTACTCCTACTAATCCACATATAAAGCTATATACTGTCTGTTGTTTTGAAAGTAGATGAATGAACAAAATGTAAATGCTAGATATCATAAAATCTTATTAATCGATGAGAGTCAACAAGAATTTCAGAAATTTTGAGTATTCCTAATTATGATTAATGTTAATTATGAATGTTTACCCCACTCCAGGTGACCCTCTGCGTGTGAAGATCAGTTTAGATTTTGTGCCAGACCTCCCTCCTCCGTCTATCAAGTTTTACAGGGCTGGACGAGAGATCCGTGAAGACTCGCGTACAAACTTTGGTGTAAAGGACAACCTGGCCTTGCTTCAAGTGAAAAAAACAAGATTCACAGATGAAGCAAAATACATGCTCGCCATTGAGCAGGAGGGTGTTGTTGTCGACAAGGTTGTTTGGAGTGTCTTTATTAAGGGTAAGTAGGGATTCCACATGGACTATTACTGTCCATGTTCTGTTTCATCTTACTGGAAGAGGGTCTATAACCTTAATATTACATACCTCAATATAGAACAGGGTGGCACCATTGAGGACCAGTCTCAACATAGAACATAACACCATAATTTTTTATTTATTTTTTTTTCCCCCAAGATCCCAATGGTAATGCCAGAGTTATGGCCCTTTCATTGTTAAATATTTCCAAAATGTCCATTGTTTGTTATTTTATTATTCAATCTTTATGAAACTTACTTAAAAGTCAAGAGTTTAAATGAGTCAGATTTGTCTCTTTATATGCAATGTTTGCAATTCAAAGCGGTGTTCCGGGGGAGGGGGTATTAATCAGCGTCAGTGATAGTTCATCTTGTTAACACGACAGAGGCCACATTTCTTGAACAATCTTAACTCAGGTGAGAGTTAAAAGGGCCATCATGGCCCTCTTGTTATAATTTCCATGGACACATGATAGGAAATTTGTCAAAATATTTGTTTATGGAGCATCACTAGAAAACTATTAAAGAAATCTTTGCAATTCTTGATACTTACCTGAATATAGTGGCAGATTTGAGCATGTTGCTACATATAGCATTTATGTAAAATTGCATAACTGTGTTTCTATGTGGGGTCGCTCCCTGGAAGAGGCAAGTCTGATTGGCTTCATCTCATCTCCTTCTGAGGTTGCTGTCCCAATACAGCCTAATGTGATCCGATAACGGGACGTAAAATCCATTATATTCATAGGTTTCCATGGAAACGAGATTATCATTTAAAAAAAACTAAATCTTCAGACCATACCTTAATTACCGATCTATATATTATTATGAAACTTGCCTCATTTATCAGGAGTGTTTCTTGGATTCTCTTTGCCATCAAATAATAAATATACAGTAGGGGTGTATTGATGGACTTCTGTTTGTTTTTGGATCATCTTCAGATCCTTGTTTTCATTGATTAGGGAACATCAAACATGCCAAGGTTGAGGAGGATATCAGAGTTGGTTATACATAATCCTTGAATAGAAGTCTAGTATATATGACATTGATGAGAGGGTGATAGTAAGAATGTTCACCCTGAGGATATTGATTATCACCCGAGGCGATAATCAATATCCGAAGGGTGAACATTCTTACTATCACCCTCTCATGAATGTGATATTTATTTTATTGTACCAAAAACCCCTCGGCCAAAAATAAGATTCATTTTCAGTACAGATTTCACTTCGTCTGATAGACTGCTCCACTGCTTGTTTGTGTGAAACCGGACATGCGCAGTGAAGCAGTGTATTTGCAGAAACCATTTTTTTAGAAAGTTGCTATGAAAGTTATATCGTTAGATTGGAAATAACATAAATAAGAAAATGAGTGGTAGTTTATTGAAATCGGTCAAGTACTTTTGAAGTTATGATGAGTTAAATAGAGCAATTTCACCTTACTGACACGATGACGTCACCGAAACAGCGCGCATCAAAGCTGCGCATGTGATAATTTTTTTACTATCACCCTACGATTTACTATCACCCTATACTATCACCCTCGCATAAGACAGTAAGTAATTACGCATTGTTGTTTATGGGGATTTAGCATGGGCGTTTTATGTGAGGTATAATAATAAATATTGTCTAACACAGTAAAATCATCTTCTCTTTTTAGATCCCAAAGATCAGGCTATGGATTTCAGGTCCATTTTGAAACATAGGTAAGAAAAGAGCACATTTTATGCATGCATTATGCCAGATGGTGAAATGTATTTAATCTATGTATTTAAGATTATTTTTTTAATACCTTTGTAGAAAACAATACAATCATAGGGTAAATAAAACTTCTATTCCTAAAAACACTGCTTTGTATGTCCTTCCATCTGTCTGTCTTCTAACCTTTGCAGTCTTATACACCTTCATTTATCATGATACTGCTACGGGTTTGAATCCCACTGGGAGCTCGACTTGTCAAGTGAGAAAGTGTTGATTCTTACGGATGGCAGGAGGTATACATAACTGGTTCTACCTACGAATAATGGGGTCGTCTGCCTCTACCACAAAATAAATTTGACCGTCATATATGGCCTGACATATACGGTATCTTAAAATGATGTAAAACACCATGAAAATAAATCCCTAATCCATTTAGTACCCCATAAAAGCATGTTGGTTGTGTTCCAACTCTACTCCATATGCATTTTGTTTTTTAACTGCATTTTTAGCTTGACATTTTGAAGTTTAAGATAGATTTTAGGCGACCCACTCCACCCTGAGTTTTGCAAGTAAGCTGTGATACAGGTCTTTGTCTCTTACAATATATTCGCCCAACTCATCCTTTTTCCTTTTTTTTTTCAGCAAGACCATTTATTTTCCCCGTCAATGAGTGTGTTGTGGGTCAGGGAACCATCCCACCGCACACTTTACAAATATTAATATATACCTATTTTACAACACACTCATTCCAGACAAATACTGTCATTCAATAGGTAAACAAAACAACAGATTACTGCCTTATAATATGTTGAAATCTACCTTATCTAGTTTACTTTATATTTAAAAAGAAGGTAATAAATCACTTTAATTATTTTGGTTTGTTATGTGTATATAATATAGAGAAAAAAAGAGTAGTACTTCCACATAATAGTTTCCCAAATCCTGAGAGAAAAAAGAGAGGGTGTGGGTGTGGGGGTGTGGGTGCACGCATGTGTAAAAATTTGGCCAGGTAAAAATATGAGCTCATCCTAATTGGAAATTTGAGCATGAACTGCTTTATAATATAGTCTAGAGGATTGCATTAGTATATTCTCATTCTGACAGATTATGTAATACTTTATGAAAATAAATAATTAACAAGTTTATAGTTTTTATCAGAATTGAGTTATCAATAATAAGATAGTAGTGTTTATATTTCCTATTGCCAGAGAATAATTGAAAAGTTGTTTATTTTAAATTACCTCTGTAGTTTTATGAAGCTCATCGTTAAACTGCAATACATCTGAGTAGGCAGATCGACAGGAGAACCAGTAGCTGTTTGGCAATACCTGGAATTCAAGATCTTATCAGCAGTTTTATCTAGAAGAGATATTACAACTGAGAAATGTATATGTTCACACTGCTGGGTGTATAACATGTTTATCATGTTTATCATTGTTCAAGGCACTTACCCATAATCAGAGGAAATTCTTACAGACAAAACCATGGTTTCTTGCTTTACCTGTATATACTTCCACATAAAACCATGGTTTCTTGCTGTACCTGTATATACTTCCAAATAAAACAATGGTTTCTTGCTTTACCTGTGTATACTTCCAA
Source organism: Cyrtodaria siliqua (assembly GCA_037043455.1). Taxonomy (NCBI): domain Eukaryota; kingdom Metazoa; phylum Mollusca; class Bivalvia; order Adapedonta; family Hiatellidae; genus Cyrtodaria; species Cyrtodaria siliqua. Next base: position 145,548 of record JAWPHD010003659.1, read on the forward strand.
ATAAAACCATGGTGTCTTGCTTTACATGAATATACTTCCAAATAAAACCATGGTGTCTTGCTTTACATGAATATACTTCCAAATAAAACCATGGTTTCTTGCTTTACCTGTATATACTTCTAAATAAAACCATGGTTTCTCGCTTTACCTATATATACCTCCAAATAAAACCATGGTTTCTCGCTTTACCTGTATATACTTCCAAATAAAACCATGGTATCTCACTTTGCCTGTATATACTTCCACATAAAACCATGGTTTCTTGTTTTGCTTGTATATTCTTCCAGAGAAAACCATGGTTTCTTTAACTGTATAAATTATGTTTCCACATAAAAACATGGTTTCTCACTTTAACTGTATATGCTTCCAACTAAAACCATGGTTTCTTATTTTATCGGTATATTCTTCCACATAAAATCATGGTTTTCTTACTTTACCTGCAGAAATTAAAGTTCTTATGTTTAGTGAATCTACTTAGTTGTGTTTTAGTGATTCTAGTAATGTATGTAAGGACAACATGTGTATTGGGCTTTGGTGGCATCCATGTGGCATGACTTCTAGTGAAGCTCCAACAGTAGAACATCAGCCTGGTTATACCTGCGTTTCCAAGAAGAATCTGCTGATCTCCCAGTGCTGTGGTATCATAACAGACTAATTGTAAATATTAATGGCCCAGTTGTTTAAAGATCGGTCAACTTAACCGAGCATTAAGTCAAAATTTCAAATCTCTCTGAATTTCCGATAAATGAATTTTTCTACAAGAAATCAACATGTGAAAGCATTATGTTAAGAAGAAATGCTAATTAAAAACTTTAAGTAGTACAAAACGTACTCTGAAAGTTTACACTAACAAGGGATTAAGTTAACCGATCTTTGAACAACTGGGCCACTGGATTTATCCCATGCTGATGGCAATATGTTTGTTTGCAGGGAAGATAAAAACAAGGAGAATGATGATGAAGACCTTGACTGGGGAATGTTAAAACCAGGTATGTCCACTTCCTGTCTTTATGTCACTACGAAACGCTGACGCTCCCTCTGGGTGAGATTTTGCAGTATCATTTTACTTTAAATAAGTTTTTTTAATATAATATAGTTTTATTGCTGTATTTGTTGTCGTTTTGTCACAGTTGTGATAAATTTGTTTGTCAAATATTGAAAAGAATTCAGACCATTTTTTTTATGACAAAATGTTAATGGTAAGACTTTTTTTATTTGTGAAAAAAAAAGCACTAATTTATAAGTGCTTCTGAGAATTTCAATTCATTACATTGGCAAAATTAAACTTTTTGGGCCCAAAAGTGCATGTTATATGTGTATTCATTGTTTGATTATTCATGCACTCATCTCAATATCTGCGTTATGTACATTATCATATCTCATCATCATATTATAGTGCATACAGTTAAAAGGGTGAATCTAAAACCAGTAAAAAAACAAGCAAAAGGTATGTAAGCAGCACCCGCCCGTCTCTCCCGTCTCGCCCGTCCGCCCTGCACCATGCGCCATTAATGCAAGCCAAGTCATTATTCTTCTATTTGTCTATACTATTACCATAAAATCTCTGTTCATTCTAACTGTTCCACGATTTTTACATAAAATCAAAGACTCCTGTGTAAAAATCACAAATTGTATTACCAATTTATTTTTAAAAAAAATATTATTTTGTTTTCTTCCAAAATATAAGTTTGCAGCCAGTTTATATAATTTTATCCATTTCAGTTTAACCTTATATTATTTTGTCATAAATGCCCAAAAAATCAAAAACCTTCTTGTGCCCATATTTATTATTTTAACACTCATATTTAAAATTCACAGGAAGAATATCTTACTATTAATTTGAATGATTTTAACAATTACAGATTAATAATTGATAGCAACTACACTATAGATTTTATTTCCAATTTATGATACATGGAGGCCTTAAAGTGTAACACACCCATTGCATCACAGCTGGAAGTTTCAGCCTGGGGTAGTCACATAATGGCGGCTTAAGTAAATAATTCCCTTTCTCTTTGTAAAAAAAGGCTTTTTCACTAATTTAAAAGTGCCATTTTGGGTTATCACATTGTTGATCTGTTTGTTAATTTTCGAACATTGTCATGTTAAAATTGTGAGTTTTTAATTTTTATGCTTATATGGAAATGAGAGTACAATATTTAAGTATCGCAGTGTTTATTTTTTTAAAGGGAACATTTCATTCATGAGACAAGTTTTTTCTTAGAAGATAAATGACCCCCACTATTATACTGTGGATTTTTTGGCAGCATATCATTTATGATGAGAATGTAAGTTATTCTTTTTTAAATTGGGCCTAGATATGAATGACAACATGGCATTTAAATTTTAATTCATACACAACTCGATTCAATGGGCGTGTTACACCTTAAGGAGGACGGTTGCATGTTGTCAGAAACTCTTCAAAATGGAGGTCTGCAGTAGGGTAAATTAACATGATGCCAGTACTTAGATATCTCTGATCTATTGCTGATGTCCAAGTATATTGACAATAGGTTTTATTTTAATACAGTTGCGCATGCTGTTGTTTGTTGAGGGTAGCGTATTCATTTGATTGGTTAAATGGATAAATGATTGACAAGTGGCATCATGTTAATTTGGAGGAGGATACTTATGTGGTCTGCAACTCTTCAAAATGGAGGTCTGCAGTAGGGTTAGTGTGAGGATGGCCACATGTGGTTAGCAACTCTTCAAAATGGAGGTCTGCAGTAGGGTTAGTGTGAGGATGGCCACATGTGGTAGCAACTCTTTAAAATGGAGGTCTGCAGTAGGGTTAGTGTGAGGATGGCCACATGTGGTAGCAACTCTTCAAAATGGAGGTCTGCAGTAGGATTAGTGTGAGGATATCCATATGTGGTCAGCAACTTTTCAAAATGGAGGTCTGCAGTAGGATTAGTGTGAGGATATCCATATGTGGTCAGCAACTCTTCAAAATGGAGGTCTGCAGTAGGGTTAGTGTGAGGATGGCCACATGTGGTTAGCAACTCTTCAAAATGGAGGTCTGCAGTAGGGTTAGTGTGAGGATGGCCACATGTGGTTAGCAACTCTTCAAAATGGAGGTCTGCAGTAGGGTTAGTGTGAGGATGGCCACATGTGGTACCAACTCTTCAAAATGGAGGTCTGCAGTAGGGTTAGTGTGAGGATGGCCACATGTGGTCAGTAAGCTTGCTCAGAAATAAACATAATCAGTTTTAATCTGGAACCACCATTTTTCTGTGGGATGGGGATTGGGGATAATGGAACATTCTACCATTTGCTTACTTATGCCTTATTTCTAGCCTTTAGATGCCTTCATTTTCAGTTTTACAAGATAGACGAGTCAGACTCATCTGTACATTTTTCTCCAGCTTTTTAATATTTTAACACTTTCTGTTCCAAATGCTTCTTTCAGATAATCCACCTGATGCTGAAGTACTTGCACCCGGGCCTAAACAACCTGCACTGTGTACGTGTGTGCCGGTGCCCGTCTGTCTGTCTTGTCAGTCTGTCTGTCCTTATATAGAATGATGTTGTCTATTAATTGTATTTAGCAAAATATCAAGATGGTGTCGACTTAGGAAATGTCACATAGTGACAGAAAACTTGCTGGTATACTTCCTGCATTGTTGAAATAAAACCAAGATTGGTAATGGTTCAGTGAACAAAAACAATTTGAAAAAGGAAAGCTGGATGTATCATTTAAAGTTTACAACATCTTGATATCATTTTTCGTGAAAATGCCAAAGAATTTGTCATACCCACCCCAGATAATATGAGTTAGTACATTTATTACTGTACATCGATTTTAGCTTTTATTTATTGAACCAATAATTAAATAATTCAGTCAACATTAAAGGTGATCAAGCAGTTTTGATATAAATTAAGCCAAAAAATAAATATCCCCCACAAAACCACAAGTTCAGATTTGATGGAATTACTTTTCTATTTTTTGGGAATCGGTGTATGATGGTGTACAGCATACATGGCATACACGTATAATAAATTACTGGAAAACTCGACAGCTGGACAAAAAACCTTAGTCCAGACAAAATGATAATTTCAAATAAAACTAGCATGATCACCTGATTCTCACTGGTACGGGTCTATATGAAAAGTCTCACTGGTACGGGTCTATATGACAAGTCTCACTGGTACGGGTCTATATGACAAGTCTCACTGGTACGGGTCTATATGACAAGTCTCACTGGTACGGGTCTATATGACAAGTCTCACTGGTACGGGTCTATATGACAAGTCTCACTGGTACGGGTCTATATGACAAGTCTCACTGGTACGGGTCTATATGACAAGTCTCACTGGTACGGGTCTATATGACAAGTCTCACTGGTACGGGTATATATGATTAGTGTCACTGGTACGGGTCTATATGACAAGTTCTGGAGAATTGTATAACAACCATACAACTTATTCAAAATTCGTGATTACCATGTATGATTTGTTCAAAATGGCCATTTTTATGGTAACTGCAAATGAAACAAAAAGTATTCTGATAATATGTCAAGTTTCTAGCAAACTAGTAATCAACAGATAATGTATGGTGCTGAGGTCCATATGCAAGTTTATGGACTGCCCAGTCCATAAACTTCATATGGACCGAAGCACCATACATTATTAGTTATATTATACCGAATCTGACCAGCAAATTAAATCAATATGTTTTATGATTTATTTTGATGTCATTTTTTTCACACGTCCGTTAATATAGCTATTGGACTGGGCGCCCGGTCAATATGCAACTTTATGGACCTGATGACGTCACATTAAACAAGGAGTGGAATATGCAAATGAGGTGTAATATTGGTTGTTATATAATTTATAGTCAATACATGTTATGTGACCAAGGTTTGCTTTTAGTTTTTGCCTATTGAATAAAAAAGCAAACTTGGTTAGTGAGTTTGAATGGGATTGGTACAGTTTGAATAACTACATGAGTGTTATGTATATTTATGTAAAGGGTTTGTAACAATTGTATGTTTGAAGAGAACAATAAGTGTTTTGGTGGTGGTTGGATTTTGCAAATTTAGTGATGTTTCTGTGGGGGAAAAAAATGGGGAGCGTTTAGTTGCCATTTTCCTGTGCATCCATGTTCATTCCTTTAGTCAATTGTCTATCCCAAATATGTTTCATTGTATGTCTAGTGAACCGGTGTATGGCTTCTGAAGATAAAATATTTAGAAGTTAGCATTTATTTTGTTTTGAACATCTCTTAACCTTTAAGGTTAAACCAGCAGAGAAATTTAGATATTCACTATGTGTCACACACAACTCCCAGGTCACTATCATAAAGGTCAGGGTCACACTCAGGGCATGTCAGGGTCAGACTGGGGTCATATTGGGTGATCAAAGGTCATAAATGGGTGTTTTTGCGAGGTGGGGTAGGTGGTGGCATCCATCAGTTTTACCATTATAACCTACAAGAAACATAATGTTCTTTGTGCTAAGTCATGTGACTTAGAGTTTTAAACAATAGCTATGTTGATTATGGTCAGTTGATAAGTTTTGAGTTTAGCTAAGGTCTTGTGTGACACTTCTGATTCAGTGCAATCTGTACTCAGTACTACAACACCTTTTCGTATTTTATGAGGGGAAAATATTTTTTTTAAGATTCTTTAAGATTACATTATCACTCGTGTATATTTCAAAAATAGTTTTACTAGTATAAAGTTTATAAGATATCTAAGAGTACATAATAGGTTCGTTAGATATCTTAAGACTTTATCTGAGGAAAATTTGATTTCTGCTTAATGCCTAAATGGTACTGAAATCAGGTTCTCCTGCGAAAACATTTATAGACAAAAGTGTAGCAGTCGCCGACCATGTAGCGCTTAGCTCTTAGCGAATCATGCTTTGCATTCAGTTACACAATAGCGAAAAAAGTATTTATCCATGAAAATCAGAGTAGCATAGAAAGTGCGTTAGGCTAGCTGCAGTTTTCACACCTCTCAGTGGCAGGCACTTATCCGCTGTCATGTTTGAAATAGATATAAGTCAAACAAGGTATACAGGTAATAAACATTGGCTTGATTAGTCCATTCAATATAAACCTGTTGGTGGTACATAAAAATTATTTAAGGCAATGTTTCTCTGTGTCAATAAATAATGATACCAACATGACTGCCTCCTATGTCCAGGCCAAAGTAATTGACAGATATAATCTCATATTGATTGAATCTCTCATTAAAATCTCTCATGCTGTCAATACTGAATCAAGATTTTCTTTTGTAAATTAGTATAGGGGCTATTGTGGGCTCGTGGATAGATGGTTTGACTTTCAACCTGAAGATCACGTGTTCAAAATCACAGGTTCGAGTCTCAATGGCACCACTGGGTTACTGTGTTCTGTCCTTTGGCAAGACTGTTTCCCTAGCCACTTCCATTGGAGAAGGAGGTAAACTGGTGGTGTCATGAACCCTCCGAGCATGTAAGGGAATCAAAGGGTTCATATTGTTAGTTAGAGTAGGGCGGGTTCCTATGTATCGCTCCCCTCTCACTGTGGAAGCTCTAAATAGCCCATAATGTGTTGCTGAGCCTTTAAACAACAATCAAGTCAGTGCATATTCCAGTATAATCCAGTTCTTTCATATAGTACTATTGTACTACTGTAAAATTGATGTTGCTCTTTGGGAATTCTGTTTTGATATCGAAAAACCAAAATTTGCCAAAACAACTACAAAGTCTGAAGTGAACAAGGTCATGTATTATTGACAAACTCATATCTTGTTTGGCTTGTAGTGGCACTGAACTATTGTGTTTGAGACCTTATTAATCAATGTCGTTACAGTTGAACAGTCTTAACTATGTTATGCCTGCATATTGTTTTTGTAGCAAGCTCAGGCCTGGTAGAACGTATCTATGGGTGGAAAAATTTGCCACAGAGCAAAAAATTGTCTGCATGCTGACAATTCTGCGATGCTATTGCTGTACAGTGCATAAGAATTTGTATGCGTATCAACTTTGCATAAGTTGTTTTATTTGAACAAGGTTAAATTCAAATATTCTCTAGCCAGCTATTTTAAATTGAATAAGGTAAATACTGCGCAGCAACTATTAATATGGCTTTCAGCGCATAGCGCAAATTTGCTTATTAACTCAACATTTCAACATTACACATTTTGTATTTTGAATTTTCCAGTACGATGCTTACAGAAGAATTTACATATTTTTTAACCACATTTATAAATTGATGTACCTTTTAATAAAAATGTTCCTGAAGTGATTATGAGAATGTGTCGCTGTTCAATTTATCATTGAGAGAGTTATCTGTGCTTGTTTCAGTGGAGAAAAATCGTCGTCTATCGCAGATTGAGATGGCCAAGATGGGACTGAAGAAAGCAGACGACAGTGAGGACGAGAAGGTTAATATAAATATGTTCGCCTTAATTTATAAATATTAATACAAAAAGTAAATGTAAAACAGAACATAGTGAGATTATTTAGATTAAAAAGTTCTAGTGTTTCTGCGTGTAGATGATAGAAGATAAACAGGCAGTGCGGAGATATGGTCTAGCTTTCCTATGTGTAGAAGAATAAATATACAGCATTCTGTATCCAGGTTTGGTACAGTACAACAGTAAATGGCTGATAAAAACTCATTGTTTTCTAATATTTTCTCCAGTTTATTTCACTACTTAACATGTTTTTCAACTTTTTAACTTCCTATTATTTTCAGTTTTTCTAACTAATACACCCAGTTTCTTCAAAATGTACAGCTTTTTTTTCAGGATTTTTCTGATCTTAATATGTTTATATTGTATTCATATTTACACCACTGCCGAATAATTTATCTGTATAACTTTTAATATTTTTGCATACAAAAGTCTAGCACTATATTGAAGTTTGTTTTGGAAGAAACTTAAACTTAATTCTGTTTGTTTCTAAGGTGTCTGAGCGATTATCCGATTCTGCTGCCAGCTCAAGGCGAGATTCAATCTCCTCAGAATATAGCATACCCCAAAATATTATGCCACGGTCACGCACATCCTCTGTTGACATTTCACACCCATTGTCACGCAGAGGAAGCTCCCAATCAAAAATGGGCAGTGATGATTTTGAAAATCTTGAAATACGCTGTAGGAGTAGGTCTCAGAAACAGAGAATGAGCTTGGCAAGTGATTCTGAGCCTTTCAAAGTACAGCTCAAACATAGAGAAGTTGACCAGAAGGCAGGTTTTCAAGAGTACTACAATCAAATTGCAACAGCTAGAAGGTTCCAAGATATATCTAAGTTTGAACACCGGCATTTCTTTTTGTCAGCTCAATCCCCCAAGTTTAAACACTGGCATTTCTTTATGGCAGCTCAATCCCCCAAGTTTAAACACCAGCATTTCTTAATGGCAGCTCAATCCCCCAAGTTCGAACTATGGCATTTCTTTATGGCAGCGCAATCCCCCAAGTTTGAACACCAGCATTTTTTATGGCAGCTCAATCCCCCAAGTTGGAATACAAGCATTTCTTTATGGCAGCTCAATCCCCCAAGTTTGAACACCGGCATTTCTTTATGGCAGCTCAATCCCCCAGGTTTGAACACCGGCATTTCTTTATGGCAGCTCAATCCCCCAAGTTTGAACACCGGCATTTCTTTATGGCAGCTCAATCCCCCAAGTTTGAACACCGGCATTTCTTTATGGCAGCTCAATCCCCCAAGTTTAAACACCGGCATTTCTTTTTGTCAGCTCAGTCCCCCAAGTTTGAACACCGGCATTTCTTTATGGCAGCTCAATCCCCAAGTTAGAACACCAGCCTTTAAGGCTCATCCTTCTGCCAATCTTTATTCTTAATAAAACGTATACATCTGCCAACATTTAGGGCTATTCTTTATAAATTGTATCTGTATGCCAACCTTTAGGGCTATTTTTCATAAAATTTATTTGCCTGCCAACCTATAGGGCTAATCTTCATACAATTTATCTGTCTGCCAACCTTTAGGGCTTTTCTTTATTAATTGTATCTGTCTGCCAACCTTTAGGGCTATTCTTCATACAATGTATCTGTCTGCCAACCTTTAGGGCTATTCTTCATACAATGTATCTGTCTGCCAACATTTAGGGCTATTCTTCATAAAATGTATCTGTCTGCCAACCTTTAGGGCTGTTCTTCATAAAATGTATCTGTCTGCAAACCTTTAGGGTTATTTTTAAAAAATGTATCTGTCTGCTATTCTTTATAAAAAATTATCCGTAAGTAAGCAGATATTGAGCATATGCATAACTGTCTGACTTTTATTCAGTTAAATGTATAGATGAAAACTTGAGCATAGACCCAAAGAAGTCTAGTAATACATTCGTGAATTTGAAAAAAAAAATGTTTTAATTATTATATCCCACATTATTTAGCTTTTCGGCTGATCACGTGACTTCCATAAGGTTAACGACGTCAACTATCGCACACTGACTATTATTATTACCCGAGAGTGTAATTTTAGTTGATTTTAGTTTAGACTGCGAATTCAAACGCACAAAGAGGCACTTCTTTTTTTGTACCGCGATTGAATTCCATTAAACAATCTTGCATTTAATTAGTAAATATTCAATCATGTTTAGTGTGTAATGTATAGTTAGTGTGTGTTTTATAAACTAAAAGTTACGGACATTGTCTCTTTAAAGGCTATTTTTTATAAAATTTATCATCTGCCAATCTTTCAAGCTATTCTTTATAAAATTTATCCTTTAGTCTGACTTTGTTATGGGCAGTAGTCGTACAGTAAACTTGGAACCTTCTTCACTGAAAGCATTTTGGTACACATGAGTTTGAAGTGGGTGCTGTGGTGGTATTGTGAGCTGTATTCAGGTCATGTAGTAGTTGTAGATGAGATACAGTAGATCTAGTTGTTGTGGAATATTATAGTAGATCTTGGAACTGTGGATAATACAAGTTTGCAATATAGTAGATATAGGCATTGTGAAATAATACCACTTTGGTATATAATATATCTAGACATCCAAACCTGAGACATCCTTAGAATGAGTGGGGATTTCCAAAGTTTGGATTTTGACAAAAGGTTGAGTTTTTGTCAAAAAAGACTGGATAAAATATTATTAGACAGGGCAGAATAAGGCAAAGCAAAATATTTTTGCTAACTTACAATGACGTCTTTATTTCAAAATGTTAAAGCTTTTAAAATGTGCTTGTAAAAACATTTTGATATTTCTGTGTGTTTTTTCTGCAGTGTGCAGGATTTGATTGTGAGTTTTATGCTTTTCAAATAAAATGTAACAATTTTACAGGTTCTTGACATATTGCTGCTGTCTCCAGTTTGCAATTATCAGGGAGTACGTTATAGGGAGGAGAAACGGGCTCGTTTTGCCGATTTATGTTGTCGCGCATGTGTTTCACTACTCCGTGAAAATGACTACTTCTGGTTGATTCGCGAGTGTGTGAAAAACAGCAAATTCTTATAAATTATTACACTTACAAACTCAATAAAGGTGCTAAATGTAAACATAAGTATTATTTATTCACATTGTGTCCTCTGATACAGAGCATGTATTTGTTTGCATGTTTAAAAGCACATTTTACCAGACGGTTCCGTGTAACAAAGATGGCGCCACTCTGCGCCAAATAAAACATGGTGACAGTGTATAGCTATTGCAAACGAGATACGAGACTACGGGTTATTTAGGCATTAATAATAACACAAAGTGAATAGTAAACATATTTATCTTTGTCAAGAAGGTAATTTCATGGTGGTGATTATAAGACAAAGCCTAAACAGAGGTGATGAAAATGTGCCTTTTGAGATATCAGCTAAATTTTTAATTTTATAGAATTAAAAATGGTGTGGAGCTATTGCAAACGAGATACGAAGTATGGGTTATATTAGGCATTAATAATAACAAAAAGTGAATAGTAGACATATTTATCTTTGTCAAGAATGTAATTTCGTGATGTTGATTATAACAGAAAGCCGTAAAAAGGGCTGTAAAAACTGCCTAATTTGAGATGTTGGCTGAAATTTTAACTTTTCAAATGTAACGCGCTTACGATCGATTTACCTGTATCGATAAAATAGTAAATGGTGGCGTTCTAGCGCGACAACATAAATCGATAAACTAGAGCGTTTATGAACCCGTTTCTCCTCCCTATAACGTACTCCCTGCAATTATATTCAAACTTTTTATTTATATTTTTTATACTTTACTTTTATTGATTTTATTGAATTAAACACTTTTACATATAATGGCATTGTTTTCTGATTTTCATTAAGTTGCTCCTAAAAGTTTCTTTTTAAGTTACTTGTATTTAAATTAACATTTGCAAAGCACTTTGTCTTGCCTAACATTTGTACAATATTAAAATTGAAACTATCCTAGTCCAATGTTATTGTCCTTAATTGTGTAGCTTATATCGAGGGCTCACTGCCAGACTATTGTGTCTTGTGCTTTTTATATATATAGTTCCAATAGTTCCGTGTTGACCCCTTGATATAAAGAGGCCAATCAAAATGTTTGTGAGATCTGGAGTCTTGAGATATTGGACTGACCCCTCAAGATAGACCTGCATAAGATTTATTTTGGGTCCTTGCATATTAAACTAATTAAGTATATGTTTGTTTTTGTCAATGAAAGTTCTTTTAGTATCCACCATTACGGGTATACAGAATGTTCATGGTGATGGAGGTGGGCAAACAAAGACATGACAGATAGGGTGGTGGTGAGGGATATTTCATTACATGACAGATAGGGTGGTGGCGAGGGAATTTCATCACATGACATATAGGTGGTGGCGAGGGATATTTTATCACATGACAGATACAGTGGTGGTGAGGGATATTTTATCACATGACATATAGGTGGTGGCAAGGGATATTTCATTACATGACAGATACGGTGGTGGTGAGGGATATTTCATCACATGACAGATGGGGTGGTGGCGAGTGATATTTCATCACATGACAGATAAGGTGGTGGGGAGGGATATTTCATCACATGACAGATGGGGTGGTGGCGAGTGATATTTCATCACATGACAGATAAGGTGGTGGGGATGGATTTTCCATCAAATGACAGATAAGGTGATGTTGAGGGATATTTCATCACATGACATATAGGTGGTGGCAAGGGATATTTCATCACATGACAGATAGGGTGGTGGCTAAGGATATTTCATCACATGGTAGATAGGGTGATGACAAGGGATATTTCATCACATGACAGATAAGATGGTGGTGAGTCATATTTCATCACATGACAGATAAGGTGATCGGGAGGGATATTTATCACATGACAGATAAGCTGGTGGCAAGGGATATTTCATCACATGACAGATACGGTGGTGGGGAGGGATATTTCATCACATGACATATAGGTGGTGGCAAAGGATATTTCATCTAAATGACATATAGGTGGTGGCAAGGGATATTTCATCACATGACAGTTAAGCTGGTGGCGACGGATATTTCATCACATGGCAGATAAGGTGGTGGCGAGGGATATTTCATCACATGACAGATACGGTGGTGGGGAGGGATATTTCATCACATGACAGATAAGGTGGTGGCAAAGGATATTTCATCACATGACATATAGGTGGTGGGGAGGGATATTTCATCACATGACAGATAAGGTGATGGGGAGGGATATTTCATCACATGACAGATAGGGTGGGAGCGAGGGATATTACAGATAAGGTGGTGGCGAGGGATATTACAGGTAAGGTGATGATGAGGGATATTACAGATAAGGTGGTGATGAGGGATATTACAGATAAGGTGGTGGCGAGGGATATTACAGATAAGGTGGTGATGAGGGATATTACAGATAAGGTGCTGGTGAGGGATATTACAGATAAGATGCTGGTGAGGGATATTACAGATAAGGTGGTGGCGAGGGATATTACAGATAAGGTGGTGGTGAGGGATATTACAGATAAGGTGGTGGCGAGGGATATTACAGATATTGCTGGTGAGGGATATTACAGATAAGGTGGTGGCGAGGGATATTACAGATAAGGTGGTGGCGAGGGATATTACAGATAAGGTGCTGGTGAGGGATATTACAGATAAGGTGGTGGTCAGGGATATTACAGATAAGGTGGTGGTCAGGGATATTACAGATAAGGTGGTGGCGAGGGATATTACAGATAAGGTGGTGGCAAGGTCTATATTTCTTCACAAGACAGATAAGTTGGTGGGGAGGGATATTGATGATGGCATATTCTTGTTCAATCTTTCAAGACTATAATAGATACTTTTGCTTGGCCTGAATGCCATAATCACAGTGTACATGTATTTGCTTTATTTAAGATATATATATCATTAGATGTTTGTGTATGTAACAGAAGGATTATTTATGTTTCAAAACTACCACAGAATAAACTTGATGTTAAAAAGAAACTTTGCTTTAGGGGCTCCTTAGATGAAAAGTGCAGCGAAACTAATTAAACATTTAATGCGTTTTAACCAGTTCTCCCTGCCTCACCTGATTATATTTTATAACTGTCAGAATCCACGCCACGAGTGCCACGACAATGAAGTTGCTAGTTGCACCCAGCTTAAGATACTAAAAATCTGAGCTAGCATGCTGAACGATCAAGATTTCCATTTTGCTTATCTGAAATTACTCATTGAGGGCTTGATTTTTTTCGCTGCTGTAATAATAGCTTCAATTAAGTTATAATCCAAACCAAAGTGATGCACAAGAGTAAAATAATTAAGCAGAATAAAAGCGAGTTTAATCAAGCTTTAAGCTGCCGAGTCTCTTAAATTAAAACAAAGATTTCTAATTTCATTTCTTTTTAATTAAACCTACTAAACTAGACAAGCAGTCGCCGCCAATCTACGGATGAGTCGTCTCCAAATAAACTTGAAGTCCCCTTTAAAACACAAACCCTATCCGTGGAAAAATTGGAATCTATGGATCAACAGCAGCGACGAGCCTCTATGCAAGGGAGGCGACTCTCATTGGTTGAAGCCATTCCAGACTGGCCATCCCTTAAACATCAGGAAAAAGAAGTTGAGGTACTCAGACAGTATTGTGAATCAGCAGTCATGCTGTTTTCATGAAAAAACAAGATTCATTAGGATGACGAAACATATATATGTATATTTGGATTTTAAGTTAGTTATTGTTGTTTTTCTTATGTTGCTAAACAAATGAAGCTTTTTATGGCTTGCTTGCACAGTTTTGTAAATCTTCGTTCAATGTTTTATCTTCTTAATCATTTCTGCTTTTATTAGTAAGAGTTTGTGAAATAGTCTGTTGAACAAGTGCACACTCGACTAACCAATCACAGTGGTGTGCACGGTATGGACACTAACCAGTCACAATGCTACACACAATATGAACACTAGCCAATCACAAAGCTGCACACAATATGAACACTAGCCAATCACAAAGCTGCACACAATATGGACACTAGCCAATCACAATGCTGCAAACAATATGGACACTAACCAATCACAAAGCTGCACACAATATGGACACTAACCAATCACAATGCTGCACACCATATGGATACTAACCAATTACAATGCTGCACACAATATTGACACTGACCAGTCACTATGCTGCACACAATATGGACACTAATGAGTCACAATGCTTCACACAATATTGACACTAACCATTCACAATGCTGCACACAATATCGCCACTAACCAATCACAATGCTGCTTACAATATTGACATTAACCAATCACAATGCTGCAAATATCGCCACTAACCAGTCACAATGCTGCACACAATATTGAAACTAATCAATCCCAATGTTGCACACAATATGGACACTAACCAATCACAATGCTGCATACAATATTGCCACTAACCAATCACAATGCTGCACACAATATTGACACTAACCAATCACAATGCTGCACACATATGGACTAAACTATTAGTTGTCATGTATCAATGGACTTAACAATCAGATGTTGTGTTACATGTATACAATTTTATATGTTTTTGAGTCTAATAAAAGTAAAGCTGCAAATTTAATATTAACCCAGTCGTGCGCCAATTTGTTGTTAAAAATGTTAATATCCTTGTGTAAAACATGAATAATCCTTGTGTAAAACATGGATAGTTTCCTTGTGTAAAACATGGATAGTTTATCCTTGTGTAAAACATGGATAGTGTATCCTTATGTAAAACATGGATAGTTTATCCTTGTGTAAAACATGGATAGTTTATGGCAAATACTGCTACCTGCGACTGCTCAATCTGGTGAGAAGGGAGTGAACCCTAGGCCGGGATGGGCCAATCATTGAAGGCTTGTGTTTTTGAAATCAGTTATAGGTGCATGGTACATGTAGATCTTGACTTGATGTTAGCTTGTGTATGATTTTGAGTAGCTAACACAGAAAGAAGGGATAGTGATATGCCTCAATAGCATTCATTTGGCAGAGTTTCATTGGAAACAGTGACGAAATTATTATTTGTCGATTTTTATTTATTTTTTTTAATTTGCTTGTTATTAGTAGGTAAATGGTTTATATATGTATAGAGAATAATAATTGTACAGGAATGGAAGACCGGGATCTGCTAAGGTATAGCTGTGCTTAAACAAGTATAATTTTTATACTGGATTACTATTTTGAACTTATGTTTGGTATCTTTTTTAAAGATAAATGACTACTCATTTAAATCCAATCCCAATGTTCTAATATTAATTTTAATCTTTATAAACTCTACACTACAAGCTGAGGTGTATGTTTCTAAGTATATGCATAGGGAGAGAGAAAAAAGTATCATGTCTGTATGAACTCAAGCTTTTGCAGAGTGTTTCAGGACTTCAGATATAATACAAAGTGTTGCCTGTGCATGTGTCTATGGTAGCTGATTTCAGCCTTTTGTTGTCTTTTCGTTATTTCGCCGCGAAAAGACGACAGAACGAAAAGACGACATGACGAAAAGACGCCAAATGCAGCGCGAAAAGACGACAGAACAAAAAGACGACATTTCAAGGGCAAAAAGACGTCTTGACATTCTGTCGTCTTTTCACGATGCATTTGTCGTCTTTTCATTCTGTCGTCTTTTTGCGGCTGAAGTGTCGTCTTTTTGCGTGGCGTTTTGTCGTCTTTTTACCCATGAAATGTCATCTTTTCGTTCTGTCGTCTTTTAATTCTGTCGTCTTTTCGCACTGCATTTGGCGTCTTTTCGTCCTGTCGTCTT
The DNA here is from genome assembly GCA_037043455.1 of Cyrtodaria siliqua. NCBI lineage: Eukaryota > Metazoa > Mollusca > Bivalvia > Adapedonta > Hiatellidae > Cyrtodaria > Cyrtodaria siliqua. The sequence continues at coordinate 161,671 of JAWPHD010003659.1, forward strand.
TTAGCGGCGAAATAATGAAAATACGACATGGCAGAAATCAGCCACCATATGTGTCTGTTGCATGATGGTTAACAAAGCTTTTAGTAAGCTATATAGAAGCAGATCAATCAAAGTGCATCAAAACATTTGAAAGATTTGTGAATTTGTTGTATTATAATTGTGAATCATGTGGGGGTCATTTCTTGAGATTTAAATGAATATAATTATATATAACTTTTAGCAGTGAGTAAATTATTTTATTCTGACTGTTGAAAGGTATGAAATAGTAGTTGAAGGAAAACAACAACAACTATTTTTTGATATGCTTTGATACATTTTATTGATACTAATTTATATTATAGTAGTTCTAGATTTTGGTTATGTTAGCATTTGCTGGAAACAGTAAACTTTTATTTTGGTATTTTAGTTGAGATATTTTTCGTAAACTAGTAGAAACAATCTTCATTTGCAGATTCTGGAATTGTTAACTATTAACGTTAACTGTTAACTGTTTTGTATATGTAGGAAGGTTAATCAAAAAGAAAACAGATAAATGCTAAAACAGTTGTGTGATAGTTTTTATAAACCCATGAAATTGATTTGAAAGAAATTCAATAATACATAAATCCATTATGAAAAATGAAAATTCTACAGTTGTCATGGTAACAAAATTCTACAGTTGTCATGGTAACATCATCTGATGCAAGGCATTATTTTAACTGTTTGCTAAATTATTTAAAATGTGTCTTGTACTTAATTACTACCAAAATAAGCTGAAACATTTACCTATATTTATGATAGACTGCTATGATTATCTTGGCATTCCAAGATTACACTCATGCGAGGGCTAAGAAGTGTGCAAGATGCTGTATCTTCACAGATGGATTTTTTGTGAAAATATGTGACAAAGAATGTTTTCTGGTGCATCCCCAAAATATCACTTACTGGTGTTTGGTTATGTGTATTCATAACAGTTGCTTAAAATAAACAAAAGGTTTGACCCCGCAATGAATATGGAGCACATTCATGGGTAAACATCAATATTAGTATTTTTATAAAATTCAGTTTGGCAGTTACATTGTTAAACAGCACCATGAATGCAAGCAAAAAAAACAAATATTTTTTTAAAGTTACCTTGCACAATGCCACATGAAGTTACCATAACAACAAGTTACCATAATGACCGTAGCAATAATGATGGTGTTTCAGCATTAACGTAACATACAATAGATATTCATCGCCCCTTTCATGAATGCACAAATTTAGTACCTTGACCTCATCATAAAACAATTTTAGTGTTTTTCTTGTGTGTTTGATGACCTTAAATGTTACCTAGTAATATTTAAAAACAACATTTGAACACCATTCTGCAGACTGTTTAAACATTGTTAAAACTGTATGAATAATTTGTTCTATGTTCTGTATGTCATGTTGACATGTTCTATGTTCTGTATGTCATGTTGACACTGACAGTTTGAAAATGTTATGTCTTTGTAGCTCAAATCAGGGGCTGGGCAATTTAAAAAAATAAATATTTAAGTGATAATAAAAGGGACTGGAGATGATTTGAACGTCATTTTATGACCAAGTCTTATTTATTAGCCAATAATTTGCAGTGTTAGACTACTGCGATAAACCATGAGCTGTAACTCAGTCGCTGCTTACTGGGTGTTTGTTAAAAAATTCATGCATGGTATAATGATCCTCCTTGGTTGTCTAACAAACAGTAAACATGTAACATTAGTCACACAATTTTGCTATCACTTGTACATAAAATTAAATAAAAATGTATGTCAATTACAAAATAAATATTTCTCCAAGCTTTAAAGTGACACACGGCAATCTTGAAGATTTTATCAAGCATTAAACTTCGCATCACGATTTATTAATCCAATCATGTTGACGTTTATAATTAAATCTGCCCTAGGCTTAGATATATTATCGGATCAATATCATATTTGTCTGCAGATAAGGCACACTTTTTTTTACCCAGATTTTGGGCTTGGAGAGGTATCAGAAACATCTAATTGTTTACTTTTTATATGCAAGTTATGTGAAAAACTAACGGGATGCCTCAAGTTTTAAAACAATCAATATTGGCATGTGTTCCTTTAAAGCCTCAGATAAACTGATACTTGGTACAGCAACATTTCACAGAGTGGTCTCATTTTTCAAACAAAGTTTTTTCATAAACAGTCATTAATGGAACACAGTGAATTTGCAACTTTTAATTAAGTTTTCAGCACATTATCCTGGTGTTATTGATATTTGGATCCTCAAGTCTTTTCCACATCTCCTCCAGTACCTTAATTGGTAAACTGCGGTTTTTCACCAAAGTTAGAATTATTTATATAAACAAGAGGCCCAAGAGGGCCTGTATCGCTCTACTGGCTATATGGGGTGGGGATAGAAGGATTGTGTGTCAGATATGGTAGTATCAGACTTGTTTTTTATAAAGTGTCTTTAATTACCAAGATATAGGGGGAGGGATGTATTTGGCTCAAGTTTGACTAACTTTAAAACAAATCAAACTTTCGTTAATATAAACACTCAAACCAAATTTGACATGTGACCCAGGGGGTGGGTCAGATTTGACCCCATGGTCACCATTTGAACAAACTTGGTAGAGGACCATAAGCTGAGTGTAAATACAAAATATTAGACTGTTGGTTCTTGCAGTTTCAGAGAAGAAGATTTTGTTAGTTTTTCCCTATATCAGTCTATGTGAAACTGTGACACCTAGGGTGGGGCCAAATTTGACCCCAGGGTCACCATTTGAACAAAATTGGTAGAGGATCCATATCTGATAAAAAAAACTGAACCCATCAACCAAGGTTTTTTATGAAAAAAACAAATATAATAATAAAAAAAAACTAATTAAAAATAATCAAATAAAACAAATAATTTAAAAAACTGAACCCATGAAAAAAATTATAAAAAAAATAAACAAACAAAAAAATAATTAATAAATAACAAACTTAAAAAAAAAATGAACCAAAAAAAATATGCCTCCAGTGACCTCCACGACCCCTGGGATTTCCACTGTACATGACCAAATTTTGAAAAAGGGCTATAACTCCAGCGTTACTGGTTCGATCTGGCTGGTTTTCGAAATCATCCGAGCTTTCATTGATATCAACAATCTGGCCAAGTTTGGGAAAGATTGAATACAAAGTGAAGGCGCTAGAGAGTTCACAAGGCTTAAAATGGCATTTTTCAATAATTCAAGGGCACATAACTCTGGTGTTCCTGCTCTGATACAGCTGGTTTATGAATTAGTCCGAGCTTTCATTGATATTAACAATCTGGTAAAGTTTGGTAAAGATCGGATGAAAAATGAAGACCCTATCGTCTTAATGAGGCAAAATACAGCCTTTTTAACTAAATCAGGGGCCATAACTCTAGTCTTACTGGTCCTATTTGGCTGGTTTTCAAACTTTTCTGAGCTTTCATTGATATTAACAATCTGTTGAAGTTTGGTAAAGATGGGATAGAAAACAAAAGCTTCATCGTCTTAACAAGGCAAAATATAGCCTTTTTAACTAAATCAAGGACAATAACTCTGGTGTTACTGGTCCGATTTGGCTTGTTTTCAAATTTTTCAGAGCTTTCATTGATATTAACAATCTGATAAAGTTTGGTAAAGATAGGGTGAAAAATGAAGGCCCTATCAGCTTATAGAGGCAGAAGTCGACGGACAGACGACGGACAGACGACGGACAACTCGTCATCCCATAAGCTCTGCACCATAAGCTCTGCACACACCTGAAACGGGTCTTCTTTAACTTTGTGCACAAAGCCAATACACCTGAGACAGTGGATTTTGAACCTGTACAGTGTCAGCCTGGCACCAGCTCTATGTTCTGTGTATTATTTGTTTTACTAACAATTACTGCTCTAGTATGTTCAGTTAAGTCTGTTTTTAGTTCATTTCCAAGTTTAAAGTTTACTGTATTTTAAGTTATACACTTTTTTGATTAAATGTTTAAACTTTTTAATGGATTTCTTTTCCGCTTTTGCTTCACTTTTTCTATTAATACATTTGTTGTTTTTCTTTCTACTGTATAAACGATATGTTTTCTGTTTTCATTTTCTAATACAATTGCACCTTCATAGGCTCCAGAGAAATTTATTACCGGCATAGATGATGTAAAAGTCATGGAGGGAAAAGAAAAAGTGACATTTTCGGCAGTATTCTGCAAACCTGATGCTCCGTTTAAATGGTACAAGAACAAACAGGAAATCTTCCATGGGGAGAAGTTTCACTTCATCCGCAGTGGGGATGAGTATGCCATAGAAGTACACAATGTAAAGCTGGAAGATGGAGGCAAAATCACCTTGGAGTGTGGTAAAGGACCCTCAAAGACCTCAGCATGGCTCTATGTGGAAGGTATGGCTATCATTCAATGTAAACAATTACTGGGCCTCATTTGTTTAACTCGGATGAGTTTGAAACTAACCGTCCAAATAATGACAAAATTACTCTGAAAAAAGGTTTGTCAAAACCTTAGGTCATATAATAATGTATATGTGCCGATTAAAAGTAACATGTTTATTTACGGGTCCTTAAAATATCTTTGATTATATATGTGTGAAACAAATGATGAGTTGGTATTTATGTGTGAAACAAATGATGAGTTGGTCACTTAATTCGACGGTGCAGTTTTGGGGTTTGACCTGACTAGTTAAAACCATCTATATTGTGTCTATAGAATTTGGATTCTCAAAATATGTAAGTTATATTTGTAGCATGGTCACTGAAAATTCTCTTTGTAATAGCACAGGTGTAAATTGTTTAATTGTAAATAAGACCTGTCAGAATAACAGTTAGAATAACAAGTTGGAGTATGGCAGGGAGCTGAAATGGACATGCTACAAAACAAATAGAGTATGGTTTCATATCATTGGTTAATTTAAACACCCCGATGGGCTATGCTCATCCCGATGTCTCAATGAAACCATACTGTATCTATGACATACAGCTCATTGTCAGTTGATTGTAACAGTATTTATTCAAGAAATGTGATCAACAATGTTTCGATAGTACATGTACAAGATTTGGAAACAAGCTTTCGATGAAAACTTATGTAAATTCATCTCCTTAGCTCGTTGTCAGTTGGTTGAGAAACGTGGTACATCTGTTGTAAAATTTGCCTGTTGCTGGCAGGATAGGGACTTTAAATATTCCAAATTAACATGAATCAGAAGGTGAATAACACAGAATGCATTAACAATGCAATTAGGCTGGAATGGTTCGCAGACAAAATGATATAAAATATGTATACACCGAACACAAATTATGAAGCCGAGTTTATTTTCATAAACATGTTTTATGAATGCAAAAATGTATTCCAAAGGGTGAACAAAAATATGCAGATGAATGCATTTTTAAATGTGTTCACTTATCTGGATATTCTTTATTTCTAATGATTAGAACAAAAACAAATTTAATTCTTCTACCAAAAACTTGATACCCTTTAATTACAATTCTCGTGGAACTCTTAGTTTTGTATAATTAACTCTTGATTAATTACAATTCTCATTAGTTTTGTATAATTAACTCTTGATTAATTACAATTCTCATGGAACTCTTAGTTTTGTATAATTAACTCTTGATTAATTACAATTCTCGTGGAACTCTTAGTTTTGTATAATTAACTCTTGATTAATTACAATTCTCGTGGAACTCTAGTTTTGTATAATTAACTCTTGATTAATTACAATTCTCGTGGAACTCTTAGTTTTGTATAATTAACTCTTGATTAATTACAATTCTCGTGGAACTCTAGTTTTGTATCATTAACTCTTGATTAATTACAATTCTTGTGGAACTCTTAGTTTTGTATAATTAACTCTTGATTAATTACAATTCTCGTTGAACTCTTAGTTTTGTATAATTAACTCTTGATTAATTACAATTCTCGTGGAACTCTCTTGATTAATTACAATTCTCGTGGAACTCTAGTTTTGTATAATTAACTCTTGATTAATTAAAATTCTCGTTGAACTCTAGTTTTGTATAATTAACTCTTGATTAATTACAATTCTCGTGGAACTCTAGTTTTGTATAATTAACTCTTGATTAATTACAATTTTGTTTTACAGAGAAGCCCCCTGAGTATACATTCACCCAGAAGTTGCCGGGCAAGTACGGCATTCAGAGGAGGAAGGAAGGCATGCTGGAGTGCTTCGTGTCCGACAATAATGCAAAGGTGAAATGGTATAAAGGCGGAAAGGAAGTGCAAGTAAGTACAGTTTTATGTACCATAGTTTTTATATAAAAGTGAAACTTACATAAGCATTCGTAACAGTAACCTTTATTAATTTCTAACAAAATATGTCTTTGTTTTAAAGGGACACACAGCAATCTTGAATTGTTTAATTTATTAATCCAGTATCATTTTGACTTAAAACCTGCAAATAATTAATAAACAAATTTGAGCTTCCATTTTTCAATCTTTATTATACCATAGGTTTAAGTATATTATTGGTGCAATATAATCAATAGTTGATAATATGCAAAACTAATTTGCTCTAAACTGTTTATTAGGGAAGCTTTCTTAAAGAAAGAACATCTAGTCGCTGTATTTTTTGACTTGGAGAAAGCTTATGATACTGCATGGAAGTACAGTATCATGAATGATCTTTATGACCTTGGTCTTAGAGGCCGATTACCAATTTTTATAGAATTTCTTAGAGGATAGACAGTTCGTGTCCGAATGGGTTCAGTATAGTTAAATACATCAATCCTGGTGTGGATTGCTCTCTATGTGTTGATGACTTTGTTTTATGTTATCGTGAAAAAAACATAAACACTATTGAGAGACAACTTCAACAATGTCTGAATAAACTTCAGACCGGGTCGGATGAAAATGGTTTTAAATTTTCTAAATCTAAAACTAATTGTATGCACTTTTGTCAACTACGTAAACATCATGAAGACCCTCATCTAACACTAGATGGTTCACCAATACCAGTAGTGGATGAAACAAAATTCCTTGGTCTTATTTTCGACCGTAAATTAACATTTATACCACACCTTAAATACTTGAAGGCCAAGTGCCTTAAAGCTTTTAATTTACTTAAAGCTTCCAAGCCATGTAGGAATACCTGGTAATGATAGAGCTGATAGTGCTGCTAAAGCAGCATTAGGTTTACATATATCTAATGCTAAATTACCTTATACTGATTTTAAAAGTTGTATTAACACATTTATTCGTAACTCTTGTCAAGCGATTTGTCAGTTAACAATAAACTCCATTCAATTAAACCATTACTTGGAGAATGGCGTTCTTCTAGTAGACCCATTCGTCGAGAAGAAGTTGTCCTAGCCCGGTGCAGGATAGGGCATAGACGTTATACTCATTCATATTTATTACAAGCTGAGCAATTACCAGAATGTATACCCTGCTTTGCACCGTTAACCGTTAACGGTCAAACACATCTTGTTGGAATGTGTAGACTTTGATCCTATGCGTCAAAGGTACTACAATGTTAATACTATGAAAGAGTTATTTGATACTATAGATTTTAGTCTTGTTTTAGATTTCCTAAAACAAATCAGACTATATAAATCATTATAATGTGTTCTTGTATATATTTACTTGTTTATATACCCATTGACAGGCATTTGTTGATTTACATATAAAGTTTATATTACTACCATATTTGTGGAGTGCGTGGTCCAGTGGTAGAGTGCCGAACTCCTGATCGAGAGGTCGTGGGTTCGATCCACCATCGCGGCCACGTTATTTAACCTTTAGCAAGATAATAAATCCACATTGCTTAGTACTGGTTCTACCCAGGAAGCCGTCGAGATTGATTAATCTAAGTTGCAAGAACTTGTTTCGCAATCGATGTAAAATAAATATGTTTAAACACTACCATATCATCCCTTATTTTTAATAGTTGTATCTTTATATATTTACATACATTTTTAATTACTACTTAATTTCTTCATCTTTTATCGTTTTTTTTGCTCACTATGTATGACCATTTTATGTGTCGACGTGCCATAAAACACCATTCATTCATTCATTCATTCTAAACTATTCTTGCGATTTATAATAATGAATGAACAAATGCAAATTATGTAGAAAAACTAACAGGAGGCTGTGAGTTTTTCAAAAATCAAAGATTGCCTTGTGTCCCTTTAAAACTGAATTTAACACCCAAATTACTTTTTAAAAGGTACACTAAATTGTCTTCTGATTTAACAAAATGCTAATGTCAACATGTTAGACTTGATAAAAGAAGTTTAACTAGAATTACCGCTTTGTTGTGATTAATGCAAAATCCACTTTTACAGCTAGACTTACCACTTTGTTGTGATGTACCACTGGATTAATGCAAAATCCACATTTACAACAATTTGATTAATGCCTAATCCACATGTATATGAATTCTGGACCAACAATTTGCAACCATTACTCCGCGAGTTTTGCATTTACAACCTGATTAATTCAGAAATAAAAGTAAAAAACAAAACACATATTTGAAATACTTTCAGAAGATTGCACATTGTGCACCAGTTCCTATCCGATATTTAAATAGTATCTGTCTACTTGATGGTTACTATCCGCGGTGTTCGATTAGAGAACAGAGTTTTATCATCGTTATCGCTGTCATTTGGACTGCCATAGAGAATTTCTTGTCTGTCATATGTTGGTCTCTGGTGAAAATAATTGGCTGTGCTGGCGTCGCCTTGGTTATGGACAGGGTACACATATTTTGGTTTGTCATTTTGTTTCTTTGTTTGATTTGACAGGTACGCTGTTGTTGGATATCTGTCATCGTTGGCTGTGATGAGTCTATGCTTGTCATGTTTCTGATAAAGGTTGTCCATCCATCGAGGTTGCACGTGATGCACCTGTTCTGCTTTCCTTGTAACTTCGTGCAGAGATCTCTTGTCTTCTTGAAGAGTGCTTCTTCTTTGTAACTTCTGGTTTCTGTTGAGTCTGTACTGACTGGCATCCCGGAAGTCAGTGTTTTCATCAGCAATGATATATCCCTTAGACAGGAGAGGCCATAAATGATTTGTCGTTTCCGTCTGCACGGAGGGTTTATAGCGGTGACTATGGTTCCTGCGCTTTTCCTCATCGCGAAGTGTTAGTTCTTCATTATGACGATCCAGTTTGTGCGGTAATCTGTCAGATAATACGTGCAGTGGCCGGTCGGCTGCAGGAAGATGCTTCCTGGTCTTTCGTTTCCTTGGAAGCATGTTTTTCTTGTTAATTCGCGGATGGAAGAACCAGAAAAAAAATGTCTGTAAGCATGTTATGGAACCTTCTGGTATGTCCTGACATTTCCATATGCCTTTCTTGATATCATCTCCAATTGGTCGAACTGGGAGCTTTAGTTTAATTAGTAGTTCACCCTTTGTAATGAAAAATGTTTCAAAAGGCGTTTTTGATTCAATGAACACGGATGTCCTGGTAGAAAATCTGTTTTCATAAAGAATTGCTGTATCGGCAAGTTTACATTCCTGCCCTGCAATGATCATACGGCACGTTGACATTGCGTGACCAGATTTCAACTCAATTTTGTGCTTCAGATCTTGTAGTGTGTGGTTCACGTCCACACTAGTTTTGTAGATTATTCCATCCGGTGCATGAACAAACACTGGAAACTTTTCAACCTTCAGAAACAGTAGCGATTTTAGATCACGAATAACATCTTTGAGGTATGAATTATGGGGCAGTTTGTAGTCTCCAGTCGTCAGCTCATATAATGAGGCATTTGGAACACCTATTCTTTCTAATCTGTTTTTTACATCTTTCACTTTCTTCATGGGTGCCATTTTGATATTTTCAACGATTCCATTTCCAAGGGCAATTCTCATTGGTATTCCGTAGGTCATGTCTTCTTCAGCCTTAGTGATTACGATGTTCATCATAATAACTGTTTTTGGTGGTAAGTTACCGATCATACTCGTGAAATCCACCTCATTACCATCTTTGAACAGTCGTATCAGATTTACTGGTACGTCTGTTAACCCGTGCACCATAAAAGCAACAACTGCCCATCTGTCAAAATGGGACACTGTCACTTCAAAGCTTTGTCCTAATTCAGTCACAACGTTAATACTTTGCATATTCATATAGCCCTGTTTACCCACTGTGCTTAAGTCAAGCGTGTCTCCATTTTTTATGCCAAAAAATTCCAAGCAGAAGTCCCAGTGAATAGAATGCTTGTTGTGTTGAAGGATTAAAACATGGACTGGAACATAAAGTTCATGGACTGTGACATTTTCTGGGCCATGTTTACTGAATGTACGCCCAAATATGGTAGATATAACATCCCTTCCTGTGCTGCACCTGTCTATGTATAGTCGATAAGTCTTCCCCCAAAATGTTTCGACATTGATCAAAAGATCAAAATGGACTTGAATCAAAACATGAAGCGTCATCCCTTTTCGAACTTTGTATTCAAACAACCGTCTTGCATTTTCTAAAACCTTGTCCTTGTATAGAATATCCTGTTGATCTATGGCGATACCCTTTACCCGCCTTATGTACGACTTAACCTCCAAAACTGTACAGGCTTGATCAACGCTTATTGGGAATTTTGTCTTTAATTGATTGACCTCTACCATTAATTTTATATTGACCGATGGCATCACCATGACAACACTACCTGGGTTAAGAATGTAAATTTCTTTCATTTCTCTTGGCGTCTTATCGCCAGGATCCATAACCATGATTTTCATTATGTCACGATTAAACCCCATGTCCCGCTCAGCATACTTGACAAGCTCGTAGAGAGTGTCGTCTGACCTTGGGGTGAATAATGACAGGCTGTCGGGTCTGGTGTATGTCCATAGGGCAATGGACTTTCCAAACACGCCACTGACATCAATGCTGGTGTATTCTGACTGGAGGTCAATGGAGTCATCTTCAGAATCAAAATCGGAATCACTACTCAAATCCATGGCAGCATGATCATACTGAAAAATATAACATAACCTTGTTCACATTTTGAATCCCCTTATCTGAAACATATTTCTTACTTATCGAATTTACGGATAAACACTGTAGGTGTAACACTAAGGTATCATATACTACATGATTTACGGATAAACACTGTAGGTGTAACACTAATGCATCATATTCTACATGATCACTGTAGGTGTACCACTAAGGTATCATATACTACATGATCACTGTAGGTGTTACACTAAGGTATCATATACTACATGATCACTGTATGTGTAACACTAAGGTATCAAATACTACATCATCACTGTAGGTTTAACACTAAGGTATCATATACTAAATGATCACTGTAGGTTTAACACTAAGGTATCATATACTACATCATCACTGTAGGTTTAACACTAAGGTATCATTTACTACATGATCACTGTAGGTGTAACACTAAGGTATCATATACTACATCATCACTGTAGGTTTAACACTAAGGTATCATACTACATGATCACTGTAGGTGTAACACTAAGGTATCATATACTACATCATCACTGTAGGTTTAACACTAAGGTATCATACTACATGATCACTGTAGGTGTAACACTAAGGTATCATATACTACGTGATCACTATAGGTGTAACACTAAAGTATCATATACTACATGATCACTGTAGGTGTAACACTAAGGTATCATACACTACATGATCACTGTAGGTGTAACACTAAGGTATCATATACTACATGATCACTGTAGGTGTAACACTAAGGTATCATATACTACATGATCACTGTAGGTGTAACACTAAGGTATCATATACTACATGATCACTGCAGGTGTAACACTAAGGTATCATATACTACATGATCACTGTAGGTGTAACACTAAGGTATCATATACTACATGATCACTGTAGGTGTAACACTAAGGTATCATATACTACATGATCACTGCAGGTGTAACACTAAGGTATCATATACTACATCATTACTGTAGGTTTAACACTAAGGTATCATATACTACATGATCACGGTAGGTGTAACACTAAGGTATCTTATACTACATCATCACTGTAGGTGTAACACTAAGGTATCTTATACTAAATCATCACTGTAGGTGTAACACTAAGGTGTAATATACTACATCATCACTCGTACCCGGGTAGGAGTTCTCAACCTTGGATTATTCTGCATTTGTTTCATAGCCAGAATGAGAGCTTATGAATGTTATAATGTTATATATGTATTGGTTATTACATTGATAGTTTGAATCAGCCCAAGGTAACTAGATACCAATACCAAAGGTATTTCTGCCTGAAGGTCAAAGGTCAATAATATATTAGCTTGAGACAGAAGGTCAAAGGTCAGTTTGTCAACAGATGATAATAGTTACCAAGGGCTGTTAACTTGAAATGAAATTGTATTTGCATATTACTAAATGTTGATTATATTGCAAAAACAATATAAATAAACCTATGTTAAAATAAGAAGAACAAATTAAAACTCAAAATTATATTTCATTATATGTTGCAGGTTTAAAGTCAAACTGATACTGCATGGATTAATAAAGTAGGACCAAGCATCAAAATGATCACCTCAATTTTATTAATCCACAATCATTTTGACTAAATCTTTTTGCCTATAATTAAATACAATTTGAATTTTTCAATGTTTCTTCACGTTATTCTACCAATTATTGGTACAACATGATCAACAACTACCAATTATTGGTACAACATGATCAACAACTACCAATTATTGGTACAACATGATCAACAACTACCAATTATTGGAACAACATGATCAACAACTACCAATTATTGGTACTACATGATCAACAACTACCAATTATTGGTACAACATGATCAACAACTACCAATTATTGGTACAACATGATCAACAACTACCAATTATTGGTACAACATGATCAACAACTACCAATTATTGGTACAACATGATCAACAACAAGTGATATGCAAAACAAGTTTCTTTGAACATTTCGAATAATTAGTAACAATGATCGCGAAAAAAGTTATATATAAAACCACTCCGATGCCACAAGATTTAACAACTTTTGATTGCTGTGTGCCCCTTTAAAACTCATAGCTTACACAGAGAAGATTTATTATGTTGCTTAAATGCATTAAGTCAATAAAAATTATGTCTGTGTCATTAAAAAAAAAAAAAAATCGAGAAAAAGTGGGAAATAATGATGCATGAGAATCTAATGACTGTTGGTTACAACCTTCCTTGTCCACATCGCTCGTTAAAAATTATTGATGCGTTTAAATTTTGAATGCGTTTTTGTTATAAAAAGGAAGGTCTTCTAACTTTTGTCTTTAATAAACTATTACAAAACAGACAAAACTTACCGATATATCACATTGTCTTCATTGTTCGCTAAACACTAAACATTTAACTCTTGGTAGATTTTGTTTCATATTTTTCTCCTACACCTCAACACAACTGTTTTTGAATTGCCACTATTTGGAAATGATAACACAACCATACATTAATACAACCGTACATGTGCCAAGCTTCTATTGAAGTTGACATTCTGACTAGTTTTAGGTTTTAAGTTTTGTGTTTTATGTTTAGATGTTTGTAGATCTGTATAAGTTCAAAAATCAAACCAATTAAATCAGATCTTCAAATTTGATTGAATTGTAAAATAAATTCAATGACACACAATGTGGAATTGAGATGAACAAAATTAATAAAGATTAAAGATTTGTTTGTCAAGAATATTTCATTTTGAAAGTTTCCGATTTGAAATAAACCCATAAAAGTACATATTAATTACCGATGAGTGAACCGACTATATAATTATGATTTAAAGATTGAGGAGGAGTTAAATACTTGATTGACATGATAACCTTTATGGAGCAGAAGCACTTATTGCCTGGTCACATAGATTACGCCCCAATTAACTGTTCATAGTTTCATAATTCTAAACAATAAGTCATTAAGCATTTCGTGTCCTATTGTTCGGGGCATTTGTTTCAGCCAAATGTTTTTTTCAGCATTAACATGAACAATTTTAATAATAGGTTCATTAGTTATATGGCAATGGAACTGGAATTTTCAGTGGTAAATAAAAATACCTTAGTTTTAAAAATCAGTTAGGAAATAAATATTTATCAGCCAAAATGCTTTTTTGATGGAACTTTTCCTATATAAATTCCTTGTTGCTAGGACAGCAGAAAATGAAGAAATCAACTTACCGTAATTAACCCTTATACTTCCAGAATGTCTTTATTTAGGATTATCCAACACATTAAAACCATTTTTGGATAAAAACTCTAAAAACCTTTATGAAAAAAATTTTTTTTTGGATGCAGCAGAATTTTGCCCTATCAAAAACGACTTTCGCGAGTGAGCATTTTATTTCTCAGGTGATTTTGAAAAGCGAGTTATTTTTTATTTACTACTAAAAATGTATGTTCCACTGACATACAACTTATTTAGGTGCTAATTGAATTTTGTCTGAAAAGTCAAAAATATCTTTTGGCTGAAACAATAAAGCAACCCGAACAATAGATAAAGGTATTTATACATTTATTCTGTCATTTCCAGCCATGTGAGAAGCTAATTGTATTATCACGAGTTTTTATTTTTTGCTTTAAAATAACCATTAATGATAATGAAAAGGTTATTATTGCACGAAAGATTGATCTAAACACTCTCTATCCTATTCAGTAATGTAGGTTCCCTGCGCCTGGCTGAAATGCTGACCCCTTGGGTTAGAATTCCTTATCCCTCATGGATATTTATGATAATAAATAATTTTAGATTAATTAGGTAAAAAAACGAAAGAACGAATGTAAAATATTGTTTTACATGTGATTGTTTCAGGTTCAGTTTCACTCATGTTAGAGTGTTCAAGCTAAGACAGAACATTATTAAAAAAGAGCTCTTTCAAGGTTAATGGTAAAGGTGATTACCTGTTTTTGGTATCCAGGGGCAACAATATCCCTCCAGAGCATGGTATCTGACTGGAGGTATAGATTCTCCATGGTCCCTGGTACATCTGGACTGTAATATCAACTTATATCCTGCAACATGCATCTTCTGTGTAAACAATCTTCATAACTTAAAATGCACTAGACTGCTTCCATTCAATAAGAATTTACATTTTCATTAAGACTGTTCAGTTCCATAAAGACTGTTCCTTTTCATTAAGACTGTTCCTTTTCATTAAATGTGTTCCTTTTCATTAAGAATGTTCCTTTTCATTAAATGTGTTCCTTTTCATTAAGACTGTTCCATTTCATTAAATGTGTTCCTTTTCATTAAGACTGATCCTTTTCATTAAATGTGTTCCTTTTCATTAAGACTGTTCCTTTTCATTAAATGTGTTCCTTTTTTTCAAGACTTTTCCTTTTTATTAAGACTGTTTCTTTTCAGTAAGACTGTTCCTTTTCAGTCAGACTGTTCCTTTTCATTGAGACTGTTAAGACTGTTCCTTTTCAGGTGAGGCTGTTCCTTTTCAGTCAGACTGTTCCTTTTCATTAAGACTGTTTCTTTTCAGTAAGACTGTTCCTTTTCAGTCAGACTGTTCCTTTTCATTAAGACTGTTTCTTTTCAGTAAGACTGTTCCTTTTCATTAAGACTGTTTTTTTTCCAGTAAGACTGTTCCTTTTCAGTAAGACTGTTAAGACTGTTCCTTTTCAGGTGAGACTGTTCCTTTTCAGTAAGACTGTTAAGACTGTTCATTTTCAGTAAGACTGTTCCTTTTTCAGTAAGACTGTACTTTTTTAGTAAGACTGTTCCTTTTCAGTAAGACTGTTCCTTTTCAGTAAGACTGTTAAAACTGTTCCTTTTCAGTAAGACTGTTCATTTTCAGTAAGACTGGTAAGACTGTTCCTTTTCAGTAAGACTGTTCATTTTCAGTCAGACTTCATTCAGTACAAGTGTGACAATATTGAATAAATCTCCTCGTACCGCACTGTGGCTGGTGCACTTCAAGCTAAAATAGTAATAAGATTTTATATTAATTTTAAGAAATACCCTTTATGACGCTAGTGCGGTATGCTAATACATAGAAGACAGCTACTTATAACATTGTGATAGATGGTATTAAATTTCACCTTTCCCTCCTAAATTGATTTTTAAAACCTCAGACCCCCTGTAGGAAAATAAGTGAAGATCCATGTAAAAGTCTAGCGTTGTCAACACTGACAACATGTTGGCAGGCAGTTATGATGGTGAAGATCCATGTAAAAGTCTAGCGTTGTCAACACTGACAACATGTTTGCAGACTGGTCTAGCGTTGTCAACACTGACAACATGTTGGCATACTGGTCTAGCGTTGTCAACACTGACAACATGTTGGCAGGCAGTAAAAGTCTAGCGTTGTCAACACTGACAACATGTTGGCAGACTGGTCTAGCGTTGTCAACACTGACAACATGTTGGCAGACTGGTCTAGCATTGTCAACACTGACAACATGTTGGCAGACTGGTCTAGCGTTGTCAACACTGACAACATGTTGGCAGGCTGTTATGATGATGACTAATTTCAAAGTCTTTGTTCAATATTATCTAGAGTAATAATAATAATACTTAGAAACAGTCCTGATTTATTGCTGATACAGTGGGGAGATTGTACAATGATACAGTGGGGAGATTGTACGATTTATCTTACACACCAGTCCTGTGTTTCTTAAATGTTCTTTTTGTGTGTAAAACATATTATTCCTCTAGTTACCGCTAAATATAATACATGCTGTATTAGTCCTCTATAGCCTAATACCTGGCCCGTAAGTTCACAAACTTATGTCATACTTCATGCTCGAGCTCAAAAATAAAAAAAATTCAATCATATTTAATTGAATTACTTTAAACTTTACACAAATAGAGACATTCAAAAATACAACTGTCCTGAAAATTACCCTATGAAAAAAATAATTTAAAAAATGTTATAGCTAAAAGAAATATTTGAGTTTTGAGCTTTAAATATGCCAATGGATAATACAGAAAACCAGGCCAAAATACAATAGATAGCTTGGATCAGACAAATGACATGTTTTATTTACAAAACTGGACCTGTATAAACTTGGCAAACTCACCTTAATTACTGTATTATGTCCTGGGTTGATTCTTTAAATTTCACTTTTAAATCTTGTCTCAACAAGGGCTAAATATGTGATTTAATATTGATTTTTCACAATGTGACACATAATTTCAGATCGCAATTATGCATACTGGTAACTAAAGAATGAGTAAGAATTAGGTGGAATCAAATTTCTCTTACATACAAGTTAACTTAGCTGGTGTCTTATTTTCAGTGAATAGATGAACAATGAAAGCATTGAGGTATGGGATTTGTTCCAAATCATTGGTGACATAACAGTCTTTTGAATTAACATTTCCATGTCACTAGCCCAAATTCTTATATACTCAATGAAAACCCGTACAGGTTCATTTAGCCCGAATGCATAACTGAAAAAAACAAACTAGCCCGAATGACAGTTTACAAGCCACGGGCTTCAGGTTGGTTAATTCGAAAACTGCATAATGTTAACTTGTTCATTAAAAAAAACACAAAATAATTGTGAAAATGTCAATAAAATAATACTACTAATTTGCTACATTTTACCAGACTGTTGTGATCCACAAAGAGAGATTTGGTGATAAGGGGTGTAGCTACCTGTACAAAAAAAATATGTAGCCACCTACACATTGTCTGGTGATCATTTCATGGGTGTAGCTACCTGTCCACAGAATACGTAGCCACCTACACATTGTCTGGTGATCATTTCAGGGGTGTAGCTACCTGTACACAGAATACGTAACCACCTACACATTGTCTGGTGATCATTTCAGGGGTGTAGCTACCTGTACACAAAGTACATAGCCACGTACGTTCACATTGTCTGGTGATCATTTCAGGGGTGTAGCTACCTGTCCACAGAATACGTAACCACCTACACATTGTCTGGTGATCATTTCAGGGGTGTAGCTACCTGTACACAAAATACGTAGCCACCTACACATTGTCTGGTGATCATTTCAGGGGTGTAGCTACCTGTACACAAAATACGTAGCCACGTACACATTGTCTGGTGATCATTTCATGGGTGTAGCTACCTGTACACAAAATACGTAGCCATGTACACATTGTCTGGTGATCATTTCAGGGGTGTAGCTACCTGTACACATATACGTAGCCACGTACACATTGTCCGGTGATCATTTCAGGGGTGTAGTTACCTGTACACGTAGTTACCTGTACACAAAATATGTAGCTGCGTACACATTGTCTGGTGATCATTTCAGGGGTGTAGCTACCTGAACACAAAGTACATAGCCACGTACACATTGTCTGGTGATCATTTCAGGGGTGTAGCTACCTGTACACAAAATACGTAGCCACGTACACATTGTCTGGTGATCATTTCATGGGTGTAGCTACCTGTACACAAAATACGTAGCCATGTACACATTGTCTGGTGATCATTTCAGGGGTGTAGCTACCTGTACACAAAATACGTAGCCACCTACACATTGTCTGGTGATCATTTCAGGGGTGTAGCTACCTGTACACAGAATACATAGCCACCTACACATTGTCTGGTGATCATTTCAGGGGTGTAGCTACCTGTACACAGAATACGTAGCCACCTACACATTGTCTGGTGATCATTTCAGGGGTGTAGCTACCTGTACACAAAATACGTAGCTGCGTATACATTGTGATCATTTCACTGGTGTAGTTCCCTGTACACAAAGGAAGTAGCTGCGTACACATTGTCTGGTGATCATTTCAGAGTTGTAGCTACCTGTTCACATTGTCTACAAATAGAAGAAAGAGAACATGTTTTCTTGCATGCCAGATAAGGTTATCCGCATTTTACATGGGTGAAGAAAAGCCTGATCTTACATATGGGGGAAGATGAAAGTCGTGCGCTGATACCAACAATGACAGTTGCATGACATCATTGTGTAAATAAACATGCAAAACGTTAGTTGGCGATGTCAATGCGCAGAATGTAAATGATATGCAAGAAAACGAATCAGTCATGAGTATTTAGTGAAGATATGGAAATTCCAACCCTCAGTATAACTTTTTGATAGGAATCTCGGGAGAGCCTCAGTTCCAATAACAACAATTATACCGCGTGTTGGAATTCCTGATCTTCACCGGATACCCATGAAAGTTTCGTATATTCTAATTCAGTTTTTCATGAAAATTCAGGCTAAATAATTAAAATTTCAGGGTCAAAACAGGTATTAAAAAATTGGGAGATACAAAATGCACCACGAAGTATCTACGAATAAAAATAAATCTCTGGGTGGTGTGGGAAAGGGGGCATGCCACAGGCCTCCCTTGCATAATGTGTGACAGTGTCTATTGCATACGCTTTAAAAAAGCTTTAATCATGCCCCTGCATTTGATCATATTCAAATTTTGTGGATTAAATTTGCAATAAATCAACTCCGAATCATCCAGTTACTGTAAGGTTCTCAAACAATAACGTCTTACACATGAACTGTAATGGCATATTTTCTCCTGAATAAATATATCCTTAGTGATGCTGTATAGCTTTCATTTAACATACACGTTATGGCCAGTAGTTCAGTCACAATATGATTAATGGTGTATGGCTGCATCAACAATAAAGAATTGTATCAATGTTAAATTATTTGCGCCCTGTTAATAACACTTGTGCTAGCCTGACTTCTCAATGCATTCACTGGGGTTACCGAAATAAACCCACAAAGTATTTACTGTGTGTTTGATGTCTTTTAATCAATTTTAAAAACTTCTCTGTATTTAGGCAAAATTATGCTTAAATGTGTGTTTTAATGAAGTGTTCCGAGTATTATGTTAAGCTTCTCTTTCTGTACACCATTATCTCTTACTTTTCTCTCTATTCTCTCAAATGTGTTAAAGTCTCCTTTATGAGATGTTTGTTGGACAGACATGTTTAAGATGAGTGTATTTTCTTTAAAGCTTCTTGTCAACCACAGTATGCCAGTTTTGATGCTGATACGAAAGTACTCCTGTAATCAATATATACTGATTTATACTGAACAAAGCTTTTTCTCTGTCGAATAGAGCTTTATCCCAATTGAACAGAACTTTATCCCAATTGAACATAGCTTTATCCCAATTGGACAGAGCTTTATCCCATCTGAACAGAGCTTTATCCCTATTGGACAGAGCTTTATCCCAATTGAACAGAGCTTTATCCTAATTGAACAGAAATTTATCTCAGTTGAACAGAACTTTATCCCAATTGAACCTAGATTTATCCCAATTGGACAGAGATTTATCTCAATTGAACGGAGCTTTATCCCAATTGAACAAAGATTGATCCCAATTGGACAGGACAGAGAGTTATCCCAATTGGACAGAGATTTATCCCAACTGGACAGAGTGTTATCCCATTAGAACAGAGATTTATCCCAATTGAACAGAGCATTATCCCACTTGAACAGAACTTTATCCCAACTGAACAGAGCTTTATCTCAATTGAACCTAGATTTATCCCAGTTGGACAGATTTATCTCAAGTGAACAGAGGTTTTCCCAATTGAACAGAGACTGATCCCAATTGGACAGAGATTTATTTCAATTGAACAGAGATTTATCCCAATTGGATAGAGCTTTTACTCATCTGAACAGATATTTATCCTGATTGAACAGAGCTTTATCCCAGTTGAACAGAGCTTTATCCCAACTGAACAGAGATTTACCCCAATTGAACATTTTATCACAGTCGAACAGAGATTGGACCCCATTGGACAGAGATTTATCCAAATCGAACAGAACTTTATCCCAACTGAACAGAGCATTATCCCAATTGAACATTTTATCACAGTCGAACAGAGATTGGTCCCAGTTGGACAGAGATTTATCCCAATTTAACAGAGATTTATCCCAATTGAACATATATTTATCCCAATTGAACAGACCTTTATCCGAATTGCACATTGATTTATCCCAATTTGACAGATATTGATCCCAATTGGACATAGATTTATCCCAATTGGATATAGATTTATCCCAATTAAACAGCAATTTATCTAATTAAGATAGAATGTGTCCATATAAGAGATTGATTCCATCTGAACAGAGATTTATCCCAATTGGACAGAGATTGATCCCAATTGAACATTTTATCACAGTCGAACAGAGATTGGTCCCAGTTGGACAGAGATTTATCCCAATTGAACAGAGATTTATCCCAATTGAACATATATTTATCCCAATTGAACAGACCTTTATCCGAATTGCACATAGATTTATCCCAATTTGACAGATATTGATCCCAATTGGACATAGATTTATCCCAATTGGATATAGATTTATCCCAATTAAACAGCAATTTATCTAATTAAGATAGAATGTGTCCATATAAGAGATTGATTCCATCTGAACAGAGATTTATCCCAATTGGACAGAAATTGATCCCAATTAAACAGCAATTTATCCATATAAGAGATTGATCCCATTTGAACAGAGATTTATCCCAGTCGGACAGAGATTGAACTCAATTGGACAGAGCTTTATCCCAATTAAACATAGATATATCCCACTAGAACAGAGCTTTATCCAAATTGAACAGAGATTTATTCCAATTGGACAGAGATTTATCCAAATTGAACAGAGCTTTATCCCAATTGATCAGAGATTGATCCCAATTGAATAGAGCTTTATCCCAATTGGACAGAGCTTTATCCCAACTGGACAGAGATTGATCCCAATTGGACAGATTTATCCCAGTTGAACAGGGATTGATCCCAATTGGACAAAGATGTATCCCAATTGGACAGCGATTTATCTCAATGGAACAGAGATTTATTCCAGTTGGGCAGAGCGTTATCCCAATTGAACAGAGCTTTATCCCAATTGGACAGGGATTTATTCCAATTGGACAGATTTATCTGAATTGAACAGCTTTATCCCAGTTGGACAGAGATGTATTCCAATTTGACTGAAATGTATCCAAATTGAACAGAGCTTTATCCAAATTGGACAGAGATTGATCCCAATTTAACAGAGATTTATCCCAATTAAGGAGATTTATCCCCAACTGGACAGAAATGTATCCCAATTGAACAGAAATTTATCCCAATGGAACAGAGATTTATCCCACTTGAAAATAGATTTATCACAATGGAACAGCAATTTATCCCAGTTGGACAGAGATTTATCCCAATCTATGTAAATTTGCAACATACTATCACATTATATATATACATTGTTGCAGTATGAAGGTGGTCGCACAGAGATTCGACGTCGTGAGAACCGCTGTATCCTCAGTTTCCCCGTAATGACAAAGGAAGACGAAGGCCATTATGAGTGCAAGATAACTATTGGTGATGCTGTCACAGAGTGTGACCTCAAGATGGACGGTATGTATTTGGCAGTAATCACAATAAGAAGGCAAATAGGTTGCCACTTCTGGATAATGAAGGTTATTACATTTGTGTGGTAACACATGGCATAGGATGAGCTTGTGATTGTGTTGGTGTCATATAATCTTATCAGTCTAGGCCTACGTTCAATAATTGATTGTGTAGGAGTCATGTAATATAAGTCAGCCTTCTATAAATGATTGTGTAGGAGTCAAGTAATCTAGTCCTGTCTTCTACAAATGACTGCCTTCTATAAATGATTGTGTAGGAGTCAAGTAATCTAATCCTACCTTCTACAAATGACTACCTTCTATACATGATTGTGTGGGAGTCAAGTAGTCTAGTCCTGCCTTCTACAAATGACTACCTTCTATAAATGATTGTGTAGAAGTCAAGTAATCTAGCCCTGCCTTCTACAAATGACTACCTTCTATAAATGATTGTGTAATCTAGCCCTTCCTTCTACAAATGACTACCTTCTATAAATGATTGTGTAGGAGTCAAGTAATCTATCCCTGCCTTCTACAAATGACTACCTTCTATAAATGATTGTGTAATCTAGCCCTTCCTTCTACAAATGACTACCTTCTATAAATGATTGTGTAGGAGTCAAGTAATCTATCCCTGCCTTCTACAAATGACTACCTTCTATAAATGATTGTGTAGGAGTCAAGTAATCTAGCCCTGCCTTCTACAAATGACTACCTTCTATAAATGATTGTGTAGGAGTCAAGTAATCTAGTCCTGTCTTCTACACATGACTACCTTCTATAAATGATTGTGTAGAACTCAAGTAATCTAATCCTACATTCTACAGATGATTGTGTAGGAGTCGCAAAATAGAAAGTAGTAAAAAGTTGTGCCCCTATATAGCACCAACCTGGAAGGTATGTAATATTTCTCATCCACAGAGCCAGCCTGGGAGTTCATGAAGAAGGTGGAAGACGTGGAGGGACAGGAGAGACAAAAGGCAATCTTTGAATGTGACGTCAGTGACCCAGAGGCTGATGTCACCTGGTTTAGAGAGGAAAAGGTAGGTGAACATAACAAAATAGAAAACTATACATGTATATGTAGAGAAATTGTATGCACAATGGCATAGAGAAGTAATTGCATAGAAAAGTAATTGTATGCACAATGGCATAGAGAAGTAATTGCATCATTATTGCTGTTTGAGTATTTAACTGCATGTTATTACAGAGGTCATGTCATGGAGAATATTACAGGTCAAGGTTGTAGCCAGTGACCGAGTTGAAATGATGCAATAGAGGAAATACCAAAGTCTGCATATATAAGTGTGTTTAATGTGTGTTTATATGTTGTATTTGATGTGTTTCGGATTGACCCCAAATTGAAGGTCAATAAGTGCAGAAAGATGGTCGAGATGACATGGGTCTGTTAGAACATATCTAGTGGGGAATAACTGGTTTCAAGTAGGGAGGAACCATTTTGCTTGTTTAGATATAGGTCACATCACCGCCTGTAGTAGTAGCTTGCTGAAACTTTTCCCTGTGTCCTATCAGGGCGCAGACACTCTGAAAATGTCAGCTTTTATCGAGGCATGTACAGTGAAGCTACCGCGATTACCTACGCTAGAGTAGTGAGATAGGTCTAGATGTTTGCTTGTGTAGCAGTTGAAGAGATGCCTGCTACTGCTGTAGACATACTGTGAACAAATACAGCTTTGGTTGTCCAGCTATGGTCATGTAAACCAAATGCAACTATAGATACACCATGCATCATGCCTGATTGTCAGCTATAATGTAGGTGCTACATGTATATGAATGCTAAATTATGCTAATTTTAATGTTTTTCTCTTCATTCTTGAATATGTTGCAGGAAGACAGTGATACATTTGTGGTAAATATTCCACTGTATAACAACACACTCCATTCAACCACATGAATTAATAATTATGTTCATTATTTTACAAAAGCTAGCAATTGCTTGGGCTATAAATGCATAGTTCCATTATGTAAAATTAAAATGCAGTTTAAAACTATAAAACATAATTTATAGTGTTATCAAAAAATAATTTGTATTAAATATTCAACTGTTCATCTGTTTACCGTTTTGGGTTGGAACTTTGCATTGCCTTTTGTATTATGTTATAATTCTTTTACTTTCATTTGCGTATTTTGAAGCAATTCTGTCAACATCTAGAAACGTTCAATATATTTCAAGAATAAAATCAACTTGTAAGGCAAAATAAATTTATTAAGATGCAATTTGAATGAATTACTGGCAATCACTAAAATCCAAAAAAGTTTTTGTACGTCAGCTATTTCTTTTCTTTAAATATCAACCAAATTCTGGATGTATTGCAGTTTGCTCTAGAAGATGCTTATGCCTGTAAAGTCTGCCCTGCCTGCTAAATGTGCTATCGTAATCTACTCTCAATGTCATAATGACTTATGTGCTGTCACAATCTACTCTCAGTGTCATAATGACTTATGTGCTGTCATAATCTACTCTCAGTGTCATAATGACTTATGTGCTGTCATAATCTACTCTCAGTGTCATAATGACTTATGTGCTGTCACAATCTACTCTCAGTGTCATAATGACTTATGTGCTGTCATAATCTACTCTCAGTGTCATAATGACATGTGCTGTCATAATCTACTCTCAATGCCATAATGACTTATGTGCTGTCACAATCTACTCTCAATGCCATAATGACTTATGTTTTGTCACAATCTACTACTCTCAATGCCATAATGATTTATGTGCTGTCACAATCTACTCTCAATGCCATAATGACGTATGTGCTGTCACAATCTACTCTCAATGCCATAATGCTCTATGTACTTTCATAATCTACTCTCAACAAAGTAATTCTGTTCACACTGTTTTAATCTATGTTATATTTTTCAGCCATATTTATTTTACAAGCCTCTTTATTTCAGCTCGAAAAAGCCATATTAACACAACTTTGTCAGTTAATATCTAGACTAATACTGCCCTCCCTAACAATATTTCAGACAAACAATAACTACACACATTTTAAAGGGACACATGGCATACATGGCAATCTTGATTTGTTTAAAACTTGTGGCACCCTGTTAGGTTTTTCTGTATAACTTGCACTTTTGCAATCATTCAACATTAATTATTAGAATAATTATGAGCAAATTATTTTTACTATTGCACCAGTTATATGCTTAAACATTTGGTAGAACAATGAAGACAAGTGACATATCAGATATTTATTTAATTTTATCATGCAGATATGCACTTTTCTGCCAAATAAAGGGGTGACCTAATGAATTTTGCTTTATTAGGCACTGACCAATAGAGCAAATCAATGCGGAATCACTCGGTGTTTTTTGTACGTAACATTATCTGACGTCATGCACATAACGTTGCCTGACGTCATAAAAAACAACAACATGGCGGCGTCCTCTATAAGCGTAACATTCTGAGAAATAGGTAATAATAGTAATTCATACAGAAAATGTAGATAATCTACATGATAAATAGAATATTATGTCAGTGCCTTTTACTATCAAGTTTATTAGGCTCGGCACGAAAACGAGGAATGACTCGGCAGAGCCTCGCCACTCTTCGTTTTCTAAGCCTCGCCTAATAAACTTGATAGTAAAAGGCACTGACATAATATTCTCTATATATGCAAGCAGTTCTAAAATCTAAATGATTCAGGATTAATAATCGAGGTGCTAATTTTAATGCTTGATATAAAACTTAAGATTGCCATGTGGCCCTTTAACACTGATTATTTCAACTATTTTAACTTACATGGCTTCACATTTTATATTTCAGTAATCTAACAGCATTAATCACTATTTCAGATGAATGCAAATGCTCTTGTAGACCTATCATTTATTTATGAAGAACTCTTAACAAGCATTTTTTCACACTCTGAAAATTAAAATTGGTATTACTAAATTACATTTCTAAATTGTTTTGTGAGAAATTAAGATAAAGACTATGAAGAGAAATCGTCACCATTAAGAAACCAAAAGGGATGAATCAGAGCAACAGACTGGGTCTCTTAATAGTGAAGATTTCTCCACATAGTCTCTTTATGACTTCGTGTTTACCCACATATGTTCTATTTATAGATCAGGCTCATCATAATGAAGTGACTATTGTAGAATTGTTCTATTTATAGATCAGGCTCATCATAATGAAGTGACTATTGTAGAATTGTTCTATTTATAGATCAGGCTCATCATAATTAAGTGACTATTGTAGAATACATGTAGCAATCTTCAAGAATCAGTGTAGCCAGTATTTGAAATTCTAAGCCATCTGATTGGTTTAAAAAATACAGAAAACGCTAAGCTTATGATGGAAGGGAAACATTTCAGTGACCATAATAATTATGTACTTGTTATAATGATGTGTCATTTGCTAAATTACTGGTGTCTCTGTAGCCCAGTTTGATTAGTACACGTCCTCTTTCAAGCTTTTCAGCTCTTGAGAAAAGCATAACTTGCTCCCCAAAAGTTGAAAATGACAACTCTGCACATGTAAGATAAGATAATAACTTTTAATTACTGAAAATTATGTTCCCCTTAAAAGCTCTTAAACTTTTGAGATAAAAAAAAGTAAAATTTGCTCTCTGGAAATTGGCAATGACAACCAAGCATTTATCATTAAAGGGAAGCAAATTATGTTATTAACCTGGGCTATATGGCACAAATTACTGGTGCCTCTCTAGGAGGGCATGTTACTGGTACCCCTATAGGAGCCCATAGCTGGGTACTGGCACCTGTGTCCATATACCAATATTGCTGACCTGCCGTCTGCCTATGTTACAGGAGCTGAAGCCGGGTGGTAAGTACGAGTTTGTCAAGGATGGTTTCAAGCGTCGACTCCAGATCAAGAACTGTAGTAACAAGGATGAAGGCAAATACAGCTGTAGGATGCAGGAGAAGGAAACATCTGCTAAACTTTTCGTGGAACGTAAGCTGCAGATATATTCACTTTTCGATAAATACTGCCAACTATGAGCAGTTTTAGTCTTAATTTATGGATTTTTAGTCTAAGTTCAATCCTTCAGAATATGGACTTTTATTGGTAATAAACTTTAAAGTCAAGTCATGTAACTTGTGAAATTTTTAACATGAGCAAATCACTTGCTTATAATAAAAAATATTTAAAGTTTAAATCACTTTTATTTTCTGAATATTGACTTTTCCTGTTTCTTAAGTGCGTTAAATTTGAGCAAACCCTCTAAAAGATAGTTATGTTGAAGAATGAAATATTTGTTAGTAAAGTGTAACATATATACTACAGACCCAGTTGCGTTCAAGTACCCCAAAAATGCATTCCGTTTGCGTTTCGTTTACGTTCCGTTTGCGCTCCGTTTGCATTCCGTTTGCATTTCATTTTTATGAATGCATTTTTTAAAAATGCAAATCATTTGCGTTTTTGAATGCATTCAGCATTTATAAACAAAATATGCGTTCATTAAAATGCACGGAACGAACGCAACATAATATGTGCGTTTAAATGCACAAACGGAGAAAATGCATTTGCGTTCGTTCGTTCAGTGTTTACCAATCGCACATTTCTGACGATTAAACTATGCATGATATCCAGTCATGCAATTCTTACCACGAGTCGGCGACTAATGTTTGTGATCATATTGAAGAATGTGTCCTTTGGTTGACATTATTTGGTGGTGCACATCGATAATTATTCTGTTTTCTTCCGGGTTTTTGTCATTTTCATCAAATATTTAACATACTTGACACTATATAAAAATATGCCGTCTGATTTTACCAACATTATTTCAGTTTTATATTGAAATAATATATAGTTTGTGCTACACAATAAATACATTTTCTATTTTAAATCAGTAAAAATAAAAGGGTGTAATCGTGCTTAAAAACACCATTTACACAGTGTATTTTTTTATATTAAAATACTGCAAAACGCACTTCGTTTAAATCGAGACTTCAGTTATGTACTCAATAGGATAATATTGAAAGGTATCCGAAATAGCGAAATGCATTTGCGTTCGTTTTGTTCATTGCGTTCGTTTCGTTCGTCCCGTTCGTTCCGTTCGTTTTCAGCGTTTATCGTTTTAAAAAATGCATTCATCGTTCGTTTTTTGAAACGCTGAACGCTGAAAACGAACGAAACGAACGTAACGAACGAAATGCATTTTTAAAATATAGATCGTGCAACGTTCATTCTGCGTTCTTCTGCGTTCATTCTGCGTTCATTTTCCGTTCGTTCAGCGTTCGTTCTTCATTTATTTGGGGTACTTGAACGCAACTGGGTCTGTATACCATGACTAACTCATAGATCACTGTTACCCAACAGAGCATAATATAATTGTTTTGTTTGTTTACAGCTGATATCAAATTCTTCAAGAAACTTGAAGACAAGAAGGAGCGTGAAAAGGGAACATTAATGTTGGACTGTAAAGCCTCCAACCCCCATAGTGCACCTGTCAAGTGGTTTAAGGACGGCAAACCCCTTGACAAGGATGATGGGTAAGCATATAGAAGAATGTAGCTTATAAGAAGTGTCATGGGTATGTGGTGAAGATTGGAAATTCCAACACGAGATATAGCTGCTTTTATTTGAATCAAGGGTTGGAATTTCCATATCTTTGGACGGGGCAAATGTATTCAGGTTAAAGTTTGTGTTCAAGTTTTTGTCTCAGAAGTACAATGAATAATAAAGATACTCTATCTGGACCTAGGAATCCATTCAAGTAAATGTGTTTCAAAGTTTCAACAATCAGGGTTTCGAAATTTGACTTTGTAACCTTGGTGGACTGGATGTTAAGAAATTCTACAGTATTGCGTCTTTTTACATTTCCTATAGCTGGGACTTTAGCTCAAACTTTTACAGAAATGTCATTTAAAATAATGAATTAAGTCATTTATTGAAGTGTTGGTTGAATTGATAATTTTTTTTACTTTACCTGTTTTTGTTTTCATTGTTTATTCCCTAGTTAAAGACATAACAATATATTTCAGACGTATTGAAATTTCGAAGAAGGGCGAGGCCCATAAGATGGTTATGAAGAACCTGACGGAAGATGATGCTGGAGAATACGAGTGTGTGATCGGGGAACGATCAACCAAGTGTAACGTCACCGTTGAGGAATGTAAGCATACAGTGTATACAAAGCAGCAACTTGATAAGGTCTATATCTGAGGAGTTTCAAAATTAAACCAATCTTTAATTATACAGCTTTGTTGATCAGTATTATTCATTCTTGATGATGGGGCCAGGGTGACTATTTGGTAGTAATATTAGGAAGGTGGTGACATGATCTTACCAAATAATCTGAATTCTGTGGAAGATAGTGCCATTATTTTACCAAAAATCATAAAAGCACTTTATTGTTAAGTCTTTTCTGTCTTAAAGAAACTAAACCACCAATTTCACTACAAAACCCCTCTTTCAAACTCTATCCAAGTGTTAAAATAATGCATATGTGCCAATTAAAAGTCTAGGTTTATTCACGGGTACTTAAAATACCCGTAATTGAAAATGCATAAAATGAATTAGGAGTTGGTAACTTATAGTTGAAAGCTTTGGCAACGATAAAAATAGAGGATGGTTAAAGTGTATATATTGTAGTCACAGAGTTCGGATTCACAACATAATTATGTAAGTTACAAATACACCTTATTGTTAGTAGGTTTACAAAAATAGTGTATTTTTTGCTAAAATTTGCATGTTGTCGCGGGATAGCGGCTTTAACTGAAGAATTGTAGAACTTTTAAAAATACTGATAATTCTAACATTAATCATTGATTTGATGTTTATAACTGTGATTTAACATGCATGAGTTTATTTAATCTTTGATTTCAGTACCAAAGCCTCCCAAGGTTGACTTTAGTAAGGTGCCAAAAGAAATTAGACTTAAGAAAGGCGAGAAACTGCAGATAGATGTTCCATTCGTAGGTTAGTAATAACAATAATAATAATTCATTTCAAAGTATAACACATTTGGGAGTATATCCCTATCTAACATATAGTCCTCAACGAAACATAAATATTTAGATAAAACACTTACACCAATGCATTATTTTATTTTATTTATGTACGCAATCAAGGTTTTACACAAGCGTAAAAAAGCTGCCGATAAGTAAATAAACATTACTGTGGGTATATGAACTGATAGGAATGCAAACAGTTGTCATTGTTGTACATTAGTGAAAATCTGAAAGTGTTATTTTTCTTTACTTAGCGATAACTTCGCAATGGATGCAAACTGTTGCAACCATGGTAACACATTTATTGGCAAGTATTCACCAAGCAAGTAATCATTTCAACCGTTTATAATAACCCGTTACCGGTGTACAATGTACGGCGATTGCATTACTGGCTTTGTTTATGTTTATGGAGAATACGCCGATGATTAGTAATTTGGCCGAATCTGATTAAACTAAACTTTTTCGTAATTTATATTCACGGAATCATGGATTTTCATCCATGTAAAAACGTTTACATATTTACATTTATTACATTCCAATCCTTGCGATTTCAACTTACTCCAAATTTCAATATTTAAGATCTGCTCCGTAAAATCCCGGACGTAAAGGTCCCGGTAATATAGCCGCATGCTACACTTGAGTAGACTGATCTACGGAAAACTCATTTTTCACATGTGAAACGGTCGCTATGAACGCTCGAAAACATGTATACCATTCAAGATTTTTCGATGAGTTCACTAGGAATTGAAGTTGTAAAGCATGCTTATCGTCAGCTAGATGATTCACAGTCAGTTAACCATAGGCAAATAAGAAAACCATATAAGAATCAGCTGACAATGATTACTGTAGTTGTTATCGTATAATATATACAGTTACATAAATATAGTACACATGAATGTTGGTAGTGTGAATTTTCCACACTTATACATATTGCTCTACTCTCCTTCCAGGAACCCCCAAGCCGATAGCCCAATGGTCTAAGGATGAAACAGAACTGAGTGACAGGGAGACGGACATTGAGACAAAAGAGAAGAGTTCGCACCTGTGTATACCACATGTGACGAGGGACGACTCTGGCGAGTATATACTCACACTTACCAATGAGGTGGGAACGGAGAAGGTCCCCGTCAACGTCATTGTGCTGGGTAAGTCACCGTACTTGTTTAGAAATAAACTTAAAAAATCACTCACTTTATGATATTCTAATACACCAGTAGTATAAAACTGTTATTATGCCAAATTTTACAAACTTCTGCCAAGCTTCCCTTAAGCATGGATCAGTGTTACTGTATGTCAATACACTTTGGAGTGCCTTTAGAGTGCCATAATACTAAACACTGGTATCTCTGTAGACAAACCAGGCAAGCCTAAAGGACCACTGGACATCGTTGACATATACTGTGACCGTGCTGCACTCTTGTGGGACAAACCAGACGATGATGGTGGCTCCCCCATTACACACTATGTCGTAGAGATGAAGGAATCTGGTGGAGACTGGAAAAAGGTTTGTCTCTTAAAATCGTTTACAATGTGTATGCCTTACACTCATAAACCTAATATACAGCATATACTTTAGAATCCCATAATAGTATCTCAGGCACAGTTACGAATGGCAGAGGAATCGCAATTTTAATAAACTGAGAGCAGAATAAAAAATATATCGTTTACAAAAAAAAAAAGCAAGATATTAAACAAAATATAATACGACTTAAAAATAATTTTAGAAAGCATTGTTTTTAGAAATGGCAAAAGCGGTCTTCTTATATAGAAAGGTGATTTCGAGTTGGTCTTAAGTGAATTTCAACTTCCTGTGAAATCCAATTTGGCCGCCATAGCTTAAAATATACTAAAAACTAAAAACCTGTGAACACTACTCAATGATATATTTATATGGGATCTTTACTTTAATATGGGATCTTCATGAAACTTAGTTGGTGTTAAATGCAAGTTTCTGTTGAACCAGACCCAAGATGGCAACCCTGCTGCTGTTCCTGGTACATTAGAGGAGCATTGCAGGCTGTATGTTCATGGTACATTAGAGGAGCATTGCAGGCTGTATGTTCATGGTACACTAGAGGAGCATTGCAGGCTGTATGTTCATGGTACATTAGAGGAGCATTGCAGGCTGTATGTTCATGGTACATTAGAGGAGCATTGCAGGCTGTATGTTCATGGTACATTAGAGGAGCATTGCAGGCTGTATGTTCATGGTACATTAGAGGAGCATTGCAGGCTGTATGTTCATGGTACATTAGAGGGGCATTGCAGGCTGTATGTTCATGGTACATTAGAGGAGCATTGCAGGCTGTATGTTCATGGTACATTAGAGGAGCATTGCAGGCTGTATGTTCATGGTACATTAGAGGAGCATTGCAGGCTGTATGTTCATGGTACATTAGAGGAGCATTGCAGGCTGTATGTTCATGGTACATTAGAGGAGCATTGCAGGCTGTATGTTCATGGTACATTAGAGGGGCATTGCAGGCTGTATGTTCATGGTACATTAGAGGAGCATTGCAGGCTGTATGTTCATGGTACATTAGAGGGGCATTGCAGGCTGTATGTTCATGGTACATTAGAGGGGCATTGCAGGCTGTATGTTCATGGTACATTAGAGGAGCATTGCAGGCTGTTTGTTCATGGTACATTAGAGGAGCATTGCAGGCTGTATGTTCATGGTACATTAGAGGAGCATTGCAGGCTGTATGTTCATGGTACATTAGAGGAGCATTGCAGGCTGTTTGTTCATGGTACATTAGAGGGGCATTGCAGGCTGTATGTTCATGGTACATTAGAGGAGCATTGCAGGCTGTATGTTCATGGTACATTAGAGGAGCATTGCAGGCTGTATGTTCATGGTACATTAGAGGGGCATTGCAGGCTGTATGTTCATGGTACATTAGAGGAGCATTGCAGGCTGTATGTTCATGGTACATTAGAGGAGCATTGCAGGCTGTATGTTCATGGTACATTAGAGGAGCATTGCAGGCTGTATGTTCATGGTACATTAGAGGAGCATTGCAGGCTGTATGTTCATGGTACATTAGAGGAGCATTGCAGGCTGTATGTTCATGGTACATTAGAGGAGCATTGCAGGCTGTATGTTCATGGTACATTAGAGGAGCATTGCAGGCTGTATGTTCATGGTACATTAGAGGAGCATTGCAGGCTGTATGTTCATGGTACATTAGAGGAGCATTGCAGGCTGTATGTTCATGGTACATTAGAGGAGCATTGCAGGCTGTTTGTTCATGGTACATTAGAGGAGCATTGCAGGCTGTATGTTCATGGTACATTAGAGGAGCATTGCAGGCTGTTTGTTCATGGTACATTAGAGGGGCATTGCAGGCTGTATGTTCATGGTACATTAGAGGAGCATTGCAGGCTGTATGTTCATGGTACATTAGAGGAGCATTGCAGGCTGTATGTTCATGGTACATTAGAGGAGCATTGCAGGCTGTATGTTCATGGTACATTAGAGGAGCATTGCAGGCTGTATGTTCATGGTACATTAGAGGAGCATTGCAGGCTGTATGTTCATGGTACATTAGAGGGGCATTGCAGGCTGTATGTTCATGGTACATTAGAGGAGCATTGCAGGCTGTATGTTCATGGTACATTAGAGGAGCATTGCAGGCTGTATGTTCATGGTACATTAGAGGAGCATTGCAGGCTGTATGTTCATGGTACATTAGAGGAGCATTGCAGGCTGTATGTTCATGGTACATTAGAGGGGCATTGCAGGCTGTATGTTCATGGTACATTAGAGGAGCATTGCAGGCTGTATGTTCATGGTACATTAGAGGAGCATTGCAGGCTGTATGTTCATGGTACATTAGAGGGGCATTGCAGGCTGTATGTTCATGGTACATTAGAGGAGCATTGCAGGCTGTATGTTCATGGTACATTAGAGGAGCATTGCAGGCTGTATGTTCATGGTACATTAGAGGAGCAGTGCAGGCTGTATGTTCATGGTACATTAGAGGAGCATTGCAGGCTGTATGTTCATGGTACATTAGAGGAGCATTGCAGGCTGTATGTTCATGGTACATTAGAGGGGCATTGCAGGCTGTATGTTCATGGTACATTAGAGGAGCATTGCAGGCTGTATGTTCATGGTACATTAGAGGAGCATTGCAGGCTGTATGTTCATGGTACATTAGAGGAGCATTGCAGGCTGTATGTTCATGGTACATTAGAGGAGCATTGCAGGCTGTATGTTCATGGTACATTAGAGGAGCATTGCAGGCTGTATGTTCATGGTACATTAGAGGAGCATTGCAGGCTGTATGTTCATGGTACATTAGAGGAGCATTGCAGGCTGTATGTTCATGGTACATTAGAGGAGCATTGCAGGCTGTATCTGGTTGTTTTTAAATAAAGCTCAACTTCCTGCAAGTCCAAGATGGTCACCATAGCTTGAAATTTAATAAAGCCAGGAAGTTTGTGATCTCTAATCCTTTAGAACCGAAATAGACATCTAGTTGGTCCTTAACAATATAATGTCTATCAAAAGCATTTTTTTTTAACCAAAAAAATGAAGTTGATAGATATTTCTTTCAATTTTCTGATTTCCCCATTTGTCTTTGTGAGCAGGTGTGTGACACAGATGATATTGAGATAGACGTGGCTGATCTGACGCAAGGCAACAGTTACTCATTTCGTGTCGCAGCTGTCAATGATCAGGGCCAGTCAGACTGGCTGGAAGCTGAAGATGAGATCCTTGCCAAGGATCCATGGGGTAAATACTATTGTTTACATGTATGAGATTGTTGCCAAGGATACTACTGTTTACGTGTATGAGATAGTTGTCAAGGATACTATTGTTCACATTAATGAGATTGTTGCCAAGGATACTACTGTTTACGTGTATGAGATAGTTGGCAAGGATACTATTGTTCACATTAATGAGATTGTTGCCGAGGATATTATTGTTTACAAGTCTGATATTGTTGCCAAGGATACTATTGTTTACATGTATGAGATTGTTGCCAAGGATATTATTGTTTACAAGTCGGAGATTGTTGCCAAGGATACTATGGCTTACATGCTTACAAACATTTATTTCATGAAAACCTTTTGTTTCAGACCCAACCTCCCCTCCTAAAGATCCCAAGATCATAGACTACGACAAAGACTATGTGGAGATTAAATGGGAACCACCAGAGCAAGAGAACGGGGCACCCGTAGATAAATACATCCTCGAGGTCAAAGAAAAGGGCAAAGATGATTGGAACAAGGTTAGTGTCTGTCACAAGAAATACTTCCAGCTCATCATGTTTATTGATGATGTGCTCCTTGTTTGTGGTAATCCAACAAGTCAACCTTGAAAAGAAAAGTTTTGGAAAATAAAGGTTTTTCAGAATACAGACCCAGACCAATTGCTTGGTTTCAATTCCACTTCATGATGTTTTGACACATTTGAAATAGAACTGTTTTTCCTTACCAGGGTGCTGAAGTTCCTGGGGACTTGACCAATGGCACGGTAGATGGTTTAGTGGAAGGCAAGGAGTACGAGTTCAGAGTAATGGCCCAAAACAAGGCCGGTAACTCTGAACCCAGCAACGTGTCGCCAGTGGTCAAGACAATGTCAAGGAAAGGTAAACACCTATGTATTATGCAGTAGAATGTAAACTTTAATGTTCAGTGTTGTGTGCTGATATTCAGTATTATTAATCAGTATTATTTAAGAAATAGAACATCGTTTACTGTGAATTATCGTTTAATATATCACGGTTTGGAGTGATATATTATAGATAATTCACCGTAAACGATGTTCTATTTCTATTCTAATACCCCTAAAATGTGAAAATAACGGACACCTCCGAAATCTTTCGCATTGCTTTGCTTACTCTCCTAACGTTGCATACGTTACAATGCTCAATGCTTATTCTCCTAACGTTGCAAAAATTACAGTGATATATCGTTCAATATAACGAGATATTTTAAACTAGGCTATATAGTGCGGGTGTATTAGAATAATCAGTATATACAAATCAGTTTTAATGACACGGTTGACAGAATAATGGTGTATTTATGTAAGAGGAGGCCAGATGACAATTGGAAAAACATGTTCCCTGATAAATCAACTAATAAGGAAGAGTTCTGTTGGCTATATTTGATTTATCAATATATATGATATACTTAATGAGTATGAATTGATTCACTGCTATCTGACTTTTTTTTGTTTGTTGGTAAAACAGGGAACAGTCATCTAAATTAGGTTAGATGTGTCATGTTTCCAATTTATATACATATAGTTTGTGTATTTGATTTGAAAAAGACCAGTAACAATTCACATGTGTTAATTGCATTAATTGAATTTTACAATTCACTTCAGCATGCTACATGTTACAACATGCAAACATTAGGTATATGGTTATGGCAACATGGCAACATGCAAACATTAGGTATATGGTTATGGCAACATGCAAACATTAGGTATATGGTTATGGCAACATGCAAACATTAGGTATATGGTTATGGCAACATGCAAACATTAGGTATATGGTTATGGCAACATGCAAACATTAGGTATATGGTTATGGCAACATGCAAACATTAGGTATATGGTTATGGCAACATGCAAACATTAGGTATATGGTTATGGCAACATGCAAACATTAGGTATATGGTTATGGCAACATGCAAACATTAGGTATATGGTTATGGCAACATGCACACATTAGGTATATTGTTATGGCAACATGTACACATTAGGTATATGGTTATGGCAACATGCAACATACAAACATTAGGCATACTATTATTGCAACATCCAGACATAAAACATACTGTTGTTGCCTGCATTTTAGGAACTTGTAGGTGTTTTGAGAAATAATTAACATAATCTGGTGTTTGAACATGTCTAATAAACATATTGAAACTTTTAGTAATAGCGTGTTTGAACATTTTGAAACTTCTTTCAATTAGCAAAAAAAAGTAAGTATTTTATGTAGGTTGGTTTTGATTAACAGTTTTGTCCAAGATGATTTCAGAAATGTATGTGTATGTCTATGTACGGGTATGCTATACAGATGTGTACATGTATGTCATGAAGACGTGTATGTTATAACATTCTGTATCTACATGTTTTAAATAACATTATCTCTACGGATGTTTTTGTCCTTTGTCCCACTTTTAGCTCTACTGGTCTTAGATTTGTGTTTGTGTTGCCGCCTGACCAAGGCACCATAATTATAAATATTTCAAATGACAGCTCATCTGGGAACTCCTACACCCTTCTAATAAAGTTGCATATTCTCGACTTGTAAGTGATAAAGTGTCGATTCTTACGGATGGCGGGAGGTGTACAGTACTGGTTCTACCCAGGAAATGTGGGTGGTCTGCCTCCACCACAAAAATCGACCGTCATATATAACCTTACATGTGTTGAAAATGATGTAAAACACCAAACAAACAAACAAACAAAGCATATTCCTTGTATTGCCCCTCTATCGAATTTGTGTTTTTTGTCAGCATACACTTTCCAAGATGGCTGCCAGGACTACACCACTTTTACATACAGTTATATAGGAAAATGTAACAAATTCGCTTTTCTCCAAAACTGTCTGAATTTAGTGATGGTTGACTATAATGTTCATGGGTGCTTACCATTTTATTGCCTCTTATGCACCAAGATGGCAGCGGTTACTAAGAATTAATTTGAATAAAGGACATTGCAAATGATACATTTTTCCAAAACTGCTTATTCAGTTATAAAAAATCTTTTCATGTAAATTTGCCTTAGGTTGACCATGTGTAGTTGTTTTGTCAGCATGTAATATTCCAGATGGGTGCCACGGCAATGTAGATTTTATGAAGAGTTATATAGGGAAATGAAAAACTTCTTTTCTGAAACTTCTCAATGCATTTTATTGCAAACTTGAGCACAATGTTTCTTAGGTGGTATCCTTTCAGATTTGTGTTTTAGCTACTGCTCATCAACCAAGATGGCCACTGTTACTAAGAATAGACATTTATGAAAGATTTTCCAAAAGACATCTCCGTCTAAACCACTTATTGAAATATAACTAGATTTCAAGTGGTTGGGTTGAATTTTTATCGACTGTGTTGTTTCATTTGCATCCAACTCTATTCACAATGTTAGCATCTGTACATGTATGGCCACTCGCACATCAATGAACATGTTAACACATTGTGAATAGAGTTGGATGCCATGGTATACTGTCATCTGTACATGTATGGCCACTCGCGTATCAATGAACATGTTAACACATTGTGAATAGAGTTGGATGTACATGTATGGCCACTCGCTCATCAGTGAACATGTTAACACCTTGTGAATAGATTTGGATGCCATGGTATACTGGCATCTGTACATGTATGGCCACTCGCTCATCAGTGAACATGTTAACACATTGTGAATAGAGTTGGATGCCATGGTATATTGGCATCTGTACATGTATGGCCACTCGCGTATCAGTGAACATGTAAACACATTGTGAATAGATTTGGATGCCATGGTATACTGGCATCTGTACATGTATGGCCACTCGCTTATCAGTGAACATGTTAACACATTGTGAATAGATTTGGATGCCATGGTATACTGGCATCTGTACATGTATGGCCACTCGCTTATCAGTGAACATGTTAACACATTGTGAATAGATTTGGATGCCATGGTATACTGGCATCTGTACATGTATGGCCACTCGCTAATCAGTGAACATGTAAACACATTGTGAATAGAGTTGGATGCCATGGTATACTGGTAGAGCAGCCCCCACAAAGGTGGCTGTATTGGCAGAGCACCAGCTCTAGCATAACTTGAATGCCGGTTTAACACAAAATTAACAAAAATTAAACAGAGCTTTTCTTTGCTAAAACTAGTTTTAATGTAGCTAAAAAAACTGCATTACAACTAGCTTAAAGCTTTACCATTTTTTCTCGCCTGCTTCTGGCAGACACTTAGGGATCTGTCAGTCCATCGTCTCCATCATCCATCATCGCC
The DNA here is from genome assembly GCA_037043455.1 of Cyrtodaria siliqua. Classification (NCBI taxonomy): domain Eukaryota; kingdom Metazoa; phylum Mollusca; class Bivalvia; order Adapedonta; family Hiatellidae; genus Cyrtodaria; species Cyrtodaria siliqua. The sequence continues at coordinate 200,856 of JAWPHD010003659.1, forward strand.
CACTTTAACTTGCAACCTAACATTCACCATAACTTGAAAAATATTTTACCTATGTTCATGAAACTTCACACACCTTCATCTAAATCCAAGGACTGTTGTTACACACATAACTTTGACTTTCATTTTGGCAGAGTTATGCCCCTTTTCATAAAACTTTAACCTGCAACCTAACCAAGCTGAAATAAGCACACAGCAGGCGATACACGTGTTCCGTCGAACACCCTTCTAGTTACTAGGGTTGGGCCTCTTGCTTGTCAGATATGGGACATTTATGTAACACACAATCCATCATGTTTCATTGTTTCTGAATTATTACATATTCCAGTTATAATGTTATAAGGTTGCATTTATATGATGTCATAAAGTTGCTGTTATATAATGTTGTTGTTATATGAAGTTATAAGTTTGCCATTGTATGATGTCATAAGGTTGCTGTTCTATGATGTTATAAGGATGCTGTTCTATTATGTTGCAAGATTGCTGTTATACTGATGTTATACAAGGCTGCTGTCATATGATGTTATAAGATTACTGATTTATGGTGTTATAAGGTTGCTATTTTGAGATTGCTTGATTGCCTTGACTGAAGTGAGATACAGACTGTTTATTTCATGTCAGTCAGTCAAACTGGCATTTATGAGCTGTATGGTGTGCATATTAATAATAATAAAAAGACGCTTTTTACTAAAACTACCATATTTATTTATATATTTTTTTTTGTTTATCTTCAGTTTATTACCATTTCAGTTTTGTTTTATGTATGCTTTTATGTAAGATAAAAAAAAACAGCTTAAATATTGTAGCTTTTAATGAAAAACTTTCTAAAAATGTGAGTATATTTCTACAATTTTTGATTATTACAGACCATTTGACTAAAACTTGACTGTTTACTGTTCTGCAGTCAAGCCGAGGATCATGGACAAGAATTCTCTGCTTCCCCAGAAGATCAAGGTGGGCCAGTCAGCCCGGATCCCGGTCTCCTTTGTTGGGGAGCCAGCACCAGAAGTCACCTGGACCGTCAAAGGAATGGTAAGTTATTTATATACATATCCACAGGATTGACTTGGGGTAAGGTCTTCGAGATTTGTTGTGATAATTAGTTAGTTACAACTGAAACCAACAGTTCAATAAACTTTTCATTACAGTTTAAACACAGTTTGATCCCAGATTTTGCAGTTTTGTTTAACTTTTCATTCATGACTTTCGTTTATATTTTTTCCTCGGTTTTGCTTTTTTTTAGATCACCGGAGCCGAAGATCACTCTTTGTCCGTCGTCCGTCCGCCGTTAACTTTTGCTTCAAACGACTTCTCCTCAGAAACCGCTTGGCCAATTTTGACCAAACTTCACATTTATGATCCTTAGTTGAATGCTTTTTAGATTTGTTAAAATTAAAATTAGGTCAGTGCGACATCAAAGATGGCCGCCATTACCATATATGGTTGAAACCTTCAAAAATCTTCTTCTCAAGAACGGCTTGACAGATTTCGACAGTTTTTCTTTAAAAATAATTGCCAATGCCAAGACTATCAAATTGGTTCAAATGAAGTCCCCCGGGGTAAAAAATGACCGTGCCCTGGGGATCCAAAGTTTGTATATTGAGATTTTGCATCTTTTTCATAGACATATAGGAAAAAACTTTAAAAAATATTTTTCTCTGGAACCACATGGCACAGAGCTTCGTGTATTACATGTAGCATCAGCTTATGGTCCTCGACCAAGTTTGTTCAAATGGTGACCTTGGGGTCTAATTTGGCCCCGGCTTTGTGGGGGTCACAGTTTCATATAGACTTATATAGGAAAATATACTTATTAGCGCACATGTGTTTGGGTTGGGGAGGGATGGGGGCGGGGTCAACCAGACATCCCTGGCAACATAGGGCTTCCACAATGACATAATTTGATTTATTAATGAAAATTCGGGGTGTGGGAGTGAGGGGGCGGGGTGGGGGTAGCGATTTTACAAAGCCGCTATTAAAACTATTGGACACACATACGCGCTAATAAATATCTTAACAACTACTACACATATCTAAGTTATTTTTTACCAATTCATTTACATCTTAATCTGATATTGTAAAAATATGTGTGTCTAAGTATTGCTGTTGGTAACGTACATATGTAACTCGGTTTGAATCGTCGTTCTGGGGTTGTATTTGGGAAGCCCCACCCCCACACCCCCACACCCCCCCACCCCTGCGAGTAACCCGGTTTCCTCACATTCATTAAGATTTTTTTAATGGCAGTCAAGTATGCGGAAATAAGCATCACAAAATATACATCACATGCGCTCACAAACGAACGACGACAAATGATGTCTTTTGTGAATGGGGGTGTACTTTGCTAAACGTCAGTAGCCAAAAAATTACCTGGACTCGATATATATCTCTTGCTATGAATCAATTTGGCTGAAATAACATGTCAAAAAGTCGATATATTTTTTTCGGACACGTTTTTTTCAGTATTTTCAATCAAACATATTTTCTTTGAGAAAAACGGAAATTTCAAAAACACCAATTTTCAGTACTAGTGTAGTTTTGAACAAGTTTACATTATGCTCAATTTCTGGAAAAGTTGGTTTTGAACAATGGCGTCAAAAGTGACGAACCATGCATTCTTTACGACGTCATATCTTCAACGTCTTAATGATTATCAAAATAATAAATTCAGTTCCAAATTCAGAAAAGTTTAAATTTTAATTTGGTATAAATTTCATATGCAGTTTCAAAAAATATTCATAAGTGTGATTCCACCTTAAACAGTTTATTTACGTTTGATCCCCAGAAAAGTTTATAAACAGTTTATGTTTGATACCCAGATTGTTCAGTTTTGTTTAACTGTTCATTCATTACATTTGTTTATGTTTGATCCCCGTTACTTAGTTTGTTTAACTTCCTTAGCAGTTTCCATGACAACACTTCCATTGATTGACATCATGACTCAGAATTAGTTATTTAATGTTGTTCAGAATTACAAAATGTCTGTCAGCATGACTTTTTTTCTGTCCAAAAATTCCTATCTTTTACCTATGGATATTAAATTACTGATTCTCTTTCCTGAAAAAAACAACACCTAAATACTTCAGTAAACATGTTTAATATTGAATTTATTAAAGAAGTTGGATACAATTACATGATGCAAGGTTGTGCCAAGCGTCGTATCAATGTTATCCAATGAGCTGGAGTCAGTAACAATGAGTTTCAGAGTAAGTTAAGAATATCTGTGACCATGTGCTTTCTTTCTGCAGAGCTTATGTTGTACCTTTATTTCATCAGTCAGCATACAGATAATGTCTGCCCTATCATCACATTTGACATTGACCTTCTGTTTGTTAATGTTGTTTACCGATGTTTCTAGGATGAGAGCGGCAGAATACCAGAGGTAAAATGAAGGGCTTGCTAAGTGCACAATAATATGTTGTAAATAATGTAACACCAAATCATAAATGCCTGCTTTGCGAATTTGCTAGCTGTCTATACCATACATGATTAACTATATCAATGCAATGCGGGAAGGTATTGCCTGTGAAAGCTTTTGCGGAAAACACTAAAGGTGCATCTGCTTGCTATGTTTTATTTTTTGCGGTTCAGACACAAATAGATCGTTCATCTGTTGTCTTACGAGAGTTTGTATTCGTGCTCTAAAAGTTAAACTAAGCTTTTGGAAGACTATCTTGACCAATTGATAATCTTTCCATAAATGACCCTGAATTTAGAAGACCCTGAGCAGTAATTGATAATCCCTGAATATAGAGGACCCTGATCAGTAATTGATAATCACTGAATGTAGAGGACCCTGAGCAGTAATTGATAATCCTGAATGTAGATGACCCTAATCAGTAATTGATAATCCCTGAATGTAGAGACCCTGATCAGTAATTGATAATCCTGAATGTAGAGGACTCTGACCAGTAATTGATAATCCATGAATGTAGAGGACCCTGACCAATAATTGATAATCCCTGAATGTAGCGGACCCTTATCAATAATGGATAATCCCTGAATGTAGAGGACCCTGACCAATAATTGATAATGCCTGATTGTAGAGGACCCTGATCAGTAATTGATAATCCCTGAATGTAGAGGACCCTGATCAATAACTGATAATCTCTGAATGCAGAGGACCCTGATCAGTAATTGATAATCCCTGAATGTAGAGGACCCTGAGCAGTAATTGATAATCTCTGAATGTATGAATGTAGAGGACCCTGATCAGTAATTGATAATCCCTGAATGTAGAGGACCCTGACCAATAATTGATAATCCCTGAATGTCGAGGACCCTGATCAGTAATTGATAATCCCTGAATGTAGAGGACCCTGATCAATAACTGATAATCTCTGAATGCCGAGGACCCTGATCAGTAATTGATAATCCCTGAATGTAGAGGACCCTGAGCAGTAATTGATAATCTCTGAATGTAGAGAACCCTGACCAATAATTGATAATCCCTGAAAGTAGAGGACCCTGATCAATACTTGATAATCCCTGAATGTAGAGGACCCTGATCAGTAATTGATAATCTCTGAATGTAGAGGACCCTGATCAGTAATGGATAATCCCTGAATGAAGTGGACCCTGATCAGTAATTGATAATCCCTGAATGTAGTGGACCCTGATCAGTAATTGATAATCTCTGAATGCAGAGGACCCTGATTAGTAATTGATAATCCCTGAATGTAGAGGACCCTGATCAATAATTGATAATCTCTGAATGCAGAGGACCCTTTTCAGTAATTGATAATCCCTGAATGTAGAGGACCCTTTTCAGTAATTGATAATCCCTGAATGTAGAGGACCCTGATCAGTAATTGATAATCCCTGAATGTAGAGGACCCTGATCAATAATTGATAATCTCTGAATGCAGAGGACCCTTTTCAGTAATTGATAATCCCTGAATGTAGAGGACCCTGATCAGTAATTGATAATCCCTGAATGTAGAGGACCCTGACCAATAATTGATAATCCCTGAATGTAGAGGACCCTGATCAATATTTGATAATCCCTGAAGGTAGAGGACCCTGATCAGTAATTGATAATCTCTGAATGTAGAGGACCCTGATCAGTAATGGATAATCCCTGAATGTAGTGGACCCTGATCAGTAATTGATAATCCCTGAATGTAGTGGACCCTGATCAGTAATTGATAATCTCTGAATGCAGAGGACCCTGATTAGTAATTGATAATCTCTGAATGCAGAGGACCCTGATCAGTAATTGATAATCCCTGAATGTAGAGGACCCTGATTAGTAATTGATAATCTCTGAATGCAGAGGACCCTGATCAATAATTGATAATCCCTGAATGTAGAGGACCCTGAATGTAGAGGACCCTGATCAGTAATTGATAATCCCTGAATGTAGCGGACCCCTATCAATAATTGATAATCCCTGAATGTAGAGGACCCTGACCAATAATTGATAATCCCTGAATGTAGAGGACCCTGATCAGTAATTGATAATCTCTGAATGCAGAGGACCCTGATCAGTAATTGATAATCTCTGAATGTAGCGGACCCCGATCAGTAATTGATAATCCCTGAATGTAGAGGAGCCTGTGCAGTAATTGATAATCTCTGAATGTAGAGGACCCTGAGCAGTAATTGATAATCTCTGAATGTAGAGGACCCAGAGCAGTAATTGATAATCCCTGAATGTAGTGGACCCTGATCAGTAATTGATAATCTCTAAAAGTAGTGGACTCTGATCAGTAGTTGATAATCTCTGAATGCAGAAGACCCTGATCAGTAATAGATAATCCCTGAATGTAGAGGACCCTGAGCAGTAATTGATAATCTCTGAATGTAGAGGACCCTGAGCAGTAATTGATAATCCCTGAATGTAGAGGACCCTGAGCAGTAATTGATAATCCCTGAATGTAGTGGACCCTGATCAGTAATTGATAATCTCTAAATGTAGTGGACTCTGATCAGTAATTGATAATCCCTGAATGTAGAGGACCCTGATCAATAATTGATAATCCCTGAATGTAGAGGACCCTGAGCAGTAATTGATAATCTCTGAATGTAGAGGACCCTGAGCAGTAATTGATAATCTCTGAATGTAGAGGACCCTGAGCAGTAATTGATAATCTCTGAATGTAGAGGACCCTGATCAATAATTGATAATCCCTGAATGTATAGGACCCTGAGCAGTAATTGATAATCTCTGAATGTAGAGGACCCTGATTAGTAATTGATAATCCTTGAATGTAGAGGACCCTGAGCAGAAATTGATAATCTCTGAATGTAGAGGACCCTGAGCAGTAATTGATAGTCTCTGAATGTAGAGGACCCTGAGCAGTAATTGATAATCCCTGAATGTAGAGGACCCTGAGCAGTAATTGATAATCCCTGAATGTAGTGGACCCTGATCAGTAATTGATAATCTCTATATGTAGTGGACCCTGATCAGTAATTGATAATCCCTGAATGTAGAGAACCCTGAGCAGTAATTGATAATCTTCTATCCTTGAACTAAGTGCATCATTTTTTTGAGGGGTGGGGATGATAAAAACACACATGGTTTTCTTGGTTGATTGCACATTATATATATATTATTAATTTGATATACAGTAGAAACTCGGTATCTTGAATTACAAGGGACTGATGAAAATGCTTAGAAATACCCGGAATTCGACACAAATACCCAGTATAAAACTAGAATTTAACACGATACTAACCGCATGTATAGTTTGACAAAGAAAGAGAGCGTGTAAAGACGACATGTGGAGTATATTAATTTTTTGTATTTATATTTTGTTTAATAAATGTATTTTAAATAAATAAACTAATTATGAACCAGTTCATGTATTTACATGTACTGTTTAGTAATTACACGTAATTAAAGGCATTATTGTTTTCAAAACCAATAATTAAAGATAGTCATCATTCACGAGCTAATAATACGCAATCACCAGTAGTCACAATCACTAGTTGTGAAATTTGACAGTTTGCATAAACAAGTGTGATTAGCCTGAGATGAGCTCACTTTGATGTCGCGCTGACTTTTATGACACAGAAATTTTCACAGTTGGACATAACGAGTAGACAATACACAGGTAATTGATTGACGGGACCAGAAAATCTTTTTGACTTAAACAGAATTTCGACATGTCCAATTTCGATACAACCGGAATCAAATTGCATACTTAAAGAAGGAAATGTTACGGGACTTTGAAAATATTTCGACACACCCGGAATTTTGCCTTAAGAAATTTCGCCATACCGAGTTTCAATTGTATGTATAATCAATAAAAATAATACTCCATTTTTTTTTCTATTTGCCCATAATTGTTACATTGCATGCTCAGCTGACTGTAATGACAGACATTAAGTTATAATGACTTTGATTTGACCAGCGATCAGTCTTCATATAATTAGTGCATGAACAGTTTATACAGTCAGGCATGCATTATGTTATTATAGTATATGCTGAATGGTCAACCTGCTAAAATTTTTGCTATACTCTTGGAAATGTATTTTTATGAAAGGTATTATAATCCTTATGACAAAAAGTATTGCTTCCATTTTTTATGTGCATTGGTATGGCAGCCATTTTGAAATTCAAAATGGCCGCCATTTTTACATAATTTTCCACATATACGGCTTTTAATTGATTTTTGGAACATGTTTACGGGCATTATTTTTCACTTTTATTGAACAGAACATGATCATACATAACTATAAGTATATTTACGAAACAAATGCATATTTGATCTCATTAAATATGTCAATTAGTTCTATTTTTCGTAACAAAAACAATCGTTTGTACAATTTTGAATATATTATAATAAAATGTATTGAATGTAAATTATCAACTGCTTTAGAAATGATATTGTATCATTCTGATTTTCAAATAAGCAAGAACATATCAATAGTAACATTATAAATGTTAATTGACATAATAGTTGTCATATTATAGTTAAATGACTGCAATATGGTTACACGCCCGACCATTATATAAAAATAAAAATAATGGCGTCGTCTTTCCTAATACACAAATGCAAATTTAGATTTCATTCATCCAAGAATGTTCAAGAATACCACATACAACCAAAGACTGTATTTAATAGATCGTTGATACAATTGAGACATGAAATATAATTATTTACACTTTGTATGCGACAATAGTCAGTTCTTCAACTAATTTCATTATCTAACTTCTAAGTCATTTCTTCAGCTACTAGTCTTAATATCAGAACTTTATATAATGTCTATCTGTTTTCGGTACTGAACATATATTTATACATTGCATATCTAACTAGCTTAAATATCTTCTGCGCCCTGGTTGACATTACAACAGTCTTCATTCCCTTCACATTTGCACAGCTCCGTGCATGTTAACTTGTTACATTTACACCTCCGTGTACACTTGCTCACATCACAGTTGCATTTCACAAGCTCGACCATTGCATCTGTGGACACCTGCATAGCAGTCAATACTGGTTTCAGCTTCAGAACATCATCTGTCTGCCATCCAAGTTTCAGTGGATCAGGCATTATAGGATCAATGATTGTATCTTGTATCCATATGTTAGTCTGCAGGTGAGCTCTGAGAATATGTTGATACCAGGCTCCATAGGTAGGAGGCATTTTGTCAACTCCTTGTATTGAGGATAATGTCACAAACTTCCTCCAGCGAATATCTCCGGGATCAGTAGTATTTATAGCCTTAGTGCTCATAAGCATGCACAAATACTGCATACATCCCTTGACCGTCCTTTCAGAAGGAGTTGGACCATCACCCAACATGGCAAGACTGGTCAAGATGTCATCAGGGCTCTCCATGATGTCATCAGGGCTCTCCATGAGGCATTTATCAATGCCGTTGATTTGCCCACGCCATTAATATGTCCAATAGTGTCCGACCCTGTTAAGGCAACTACTATGGTCTCTTTCATTGTAGTTTCAAGTCCTTGTTTGCAGTACAGTGCGGACCTACGATGCCACCTACGTTCGGACGCTGTGGTTTCTATAGGACCCTAAATATCATTATGCATGCCTGGAAGTGCTTTTGACTTCTTTTCACCTAGTCTGCTGTACATTGGTGTTAAAGGAACTACACGTCCTAGATCGTTTATGCCAGTCACAATCCTAGGGGCATGTCCTAATAAATCAAATCTTCTTAAAAGAAGAACAAACCAGTCTGTATCTTGAGTGTAGAAGTCAACTGAATATCCACTGTTGACTATTTCGATCAATCACCGTTTCAGGAACGTCTTTCAATGTCTCGGCGTTATTCGCATTTTTAATTTTAATTTCCTCTCGAACTGGTTCAGTAATTTCACCTGTTTTCACACTTTGATATACAGTCACTGCCTTACCGTGGAAAGAGTTTTGTCCATCAGGAGTATCTACCTTTTTGTCCTCATTATCAGCACTTGCTCTTATGGGGTGCCCTTTCAGAAGTAAGGGTGGAACATATACCCATCAAACTCTCTCATACTGTCTACCACTATAT